>JAZGTH010000068.1:7065000-7205000 GCA_036877525.1 Chromobotia macracanthus
CTAGCCAAACACAAAGCAGAGTAAACCTGATTTACAAATCTAACAAAAACAGGGAGGGGAAAGGGGCGGTCTGTGGCCATATAAGGAGGCTCCATATGCAGCTTGGAGGCGGTCTTATTCAAATAGCTAGCTATCTGTGTAGAAACTGGCTGCAAATATAAACAGCTGACTGGATGATCAGTTTCAGACTCAGACAGCCAATAAGAAAGTGACTGTGTGTTTTATTTTCAGCCTTTTTGAGCTGAAAGACACAGCAGAAACTCAACTAAATGCATAGAAAGCTAAAAAAAAAAGTGAAAATTTAATTCAGTGTCCTGTTTAAACCCTATATCCCCCCCACCACATACAGCTTTATATCCTCACCGTCAGGCGGAAATGTTGTCTGGGACAGAGGACATCTCTTACTTAGATATTCAACTACAGCAATCCCGCTGATCCACAGAAGATGGATCTCTGCAGCCTCTGCTCCTCAGGAAGTGTGTAACTTACACAAGACTTACTTCATTTAAACACACTTTCAAATAGTCCTCAATCATTTTTGGAGGTATATGATAACTGTGCATCATTTACTGAGAAGCACCCTGCATGTACCATAGTGCTCGAGACCATCATCACTGCAGGCAGCTATATTTTAAAGTTGTTTTACCAAAGGGTTTATGAGACTTTCAGAGATCTAATAAGTTACAAAAAGTCTTTAAGACCCACAGGACGAAGTGACATTAAGGACATAAGAAGGCATTTTGACTAGAGAAAAGATGAAAGGAACCAGGAATATTTCTTTATACAGATAGCATCACTTTAGAAGTGCACCTGAAGACATGCCAGAAATGGCAACTTTCACTCAAACCAAAGTGTTTGAAAAGTTCACCTGAATGTGTGAAAGGAAAACACCTTTATAAACGCACCCAGATAAACTCAGCTTCAGTGTGGAGATGTTTCTCTCCTGTAATACACCAGCACTCAATTCACAGATAAACTGCCTGAATATGGAGAGACTTTTCACTTCAGCTTGACAGAGGTGATTTGCATCATGGTTTGGACAGATGTACTTCTGTGTGCAGTAAATACAGCACGATGGGTGTTGTGTGTCCGCGGTTCCAAACCTACACACATGGGCCTGTGATTAGAGTGATATGAGTATAAACAATGTGCAAGAAACACATCAGACTTCCTAGATGTGGTTGATGGATTTGTGTTTGCAATGTATATAGCTGCATAAAGGGTTTTTTTGGTTTGGAAAATTGATTACTTTACAAAATTTTAGGAGTTAAGATTTGATTCCCTTTAAATTTATGGCTTGTAATTTAATTCCCCACAAAGGAATTTTTAAAATTGCTATTCAAAAGGAATTCAACACATATACATAATTATGGAGCTGCCTGCCAATTGGAAACAGGAAGTGTTTATTCGAAGTTCCTAAAACAAAACAGGTATTGGGAGAGAATGCAAATATCTTTAAATCTAAATATCTTTTCCTCCCATCCCATTTCTTTTACTACCATGTCCCTTTAGGGGCTCCATAAATAATAGAAGAATGTCACTGTAGTCCAAAAAACATTTTAAGTTCAGTATTGCTAAGCAATTAATCCAGCTATAAAAACAGATATTATTAATAATGGAATAAATATTACTAAAACATAAATAACGATGAGGGACAAAATATTAAATGCCATTGTTGACTGATTACTGAGTAATCCAATAATTTGTAGAAGTGTTCAAAATGACAATTTTTACCAGAAATTAGGAGCCATAACAGATAAAATGACTCTAGTCAAAATGCGATCCAGATTGGAGATAATAACAAACAGAGCAGTTACAAGTTTACACAGCCGTATAAACTTTGTAAACAGAACACGTGAATTGTCAAATATTGTCATTATTGTCATTTTGACCCCCCTCTACAAATTAGTGGATCACTCAGTAACTGTTTATCAATAGCATTTAATATTTGGGCTTTCATCACTATTTATGTTGGTCTTGCTTACGTAAAAATATTACAACCATAAAAAATTTGAGCCGGAGACCTCTGGTTGACTTGATATGGAATGACCCTATATAGAACTATAATCGCACACATTTGCAAATGAAATAAACATGCAGCAGAAATTTCAAGTTTTTGTGACTGTAATTCTATTCAGTCTTACAATACTGCACCCTGTTTGTTACCTTAGTTTCAGTTGAGTAATTGAATTAAAATTTAAAGGCATTTTCAATCCGGTTGTATGAGGCACATTTTCAGCATTTTCAGCTGTGGTGCTGAATTCAGTTCTACACTTTCTAATGACGGGCTGGTGTAAGAGCTATTCACTTTAGATTTAACTGTGCTGAACTTATTAAAAATGTATCTAGTAATACCTGGCAAGATTAAAATACTGGATAGGATTGAGCTCTCAATACAAGAGGCATTTTGCAGTTGTAAAGTTCTACTTTCAATCTTCTGTCATAGATTGGTATTTACTGTGAGGATATTACCGTGGTAACATGATGGCTGCTCTTCACATCTGGGGTGCAATTTCCTTTTAAATATCCTGCATTAAAAGATAGACGACTCTTATCCAGACTGTCGTGCTGCGCTGAGTGACATCACAGACATTTAGACACTTAACAGTCAAAGAGCTGCAGAGAAAAATTCACAGACCCAAAATATCCAACTTCTGTGAATCTTTTAACAGTGTTAGCCTGACAGAGAATATAAGCTACTGTTAGCTTGCGAGAGTCACACCTACAGTCAGATTCACACAACATATGTCTGTTTGAAGAAGGTGCCCTGGATCAACCGTGTAACATTTCTTACAATAAATATGTTTGCTTGTGTAGTGGTTGTGTCTTGATTAAACACTGCAGATGTGCTGTGTGTGCCAGTGTGATCATACTGTCAAATCAACTTATCCCAGTCAGAAATGGGGCCAGTTTTTTAAACCCACAGTGGAAATGCTACGATTCTGCTCAACAGACTTGCTGAAAACCAAAAAAGAAAATATATTAATGCAGAAACATTTTCATGCAAATCATAACTGCTCTTATAATCTGTGCTGTTTTCATACAGGAAATAAACATTGTTGTGGCCTTATTGCATTTATTACACTGACAAACATTTAGTTTTGTCTCTGTCATAATCTAATGCAGAATCTAGAGAAGGTTGTTTTCAGAAGGTCACACAATCTGTTTGTATCTGAATGCTGAAAACAAGTGCACAAAGTGGAACCTCGCAGAGAGAGAAAACATTGTTATGATGACAACTGGCTATTATCAAGCCCTTGTGCTTTTGAATTATTCAGAGAACTCCTCTGAGGAGATTCAACATACAGAACAATTTCAGAGAGCATTATTCAATGTTATTACCATTTAAGAGTGGAAACGTTTTAGGTTATGTATGTAAGCCGGTTCCCTGTGACAGGGAACAAGATGCTGTGTCATGGCTTGATGCTATGGGGAACACGCTTCAGGTGAGCCCAGGTATGAACAAGCAAAATTATGCCAATTTAGAAGGAGGTCAGGTCACTACGTCACGTGACGTAGTGTTGTGCGGCACATAGCCTTTTAAAATACATCACCAGATTCTAAGGAAGGCCATGCAGGCAACACTGAAAAGTGGCTACATGTCACAGAATATGGATTCTTCCACGACTCACTGCTTTCCCAGGACAATTTTGCAGCATCCCTCCACCACCCCATCATCTCACCCTTGGCTAAGAGGTAGGGCTGGTATCTACCTCAGTCAGGGATGGGAGAGTACTCTGGGTTGGGGCCAAATACTGAGCTCGGAGCCCTCCTCCCAGGCAGTACAACAAATATTAATTTATTATCATTTCACACATTAGTGTGATCTTGTGGAAGGCTATGTGGCACGCAACACTATGTCACATGACCTTGGCCTGCCTATGAATAGGGGTGATTGTACACATTTTCAGACCCAAGTGCACCTGAAGCGTGTTCACCATAGCATCATGTCATGATGCAGCATTGTGTTCCCTCAACAGGGAACTGATTTCTGCTGTGTCTCTTGAAGGAAACATGAGTTTATGTTTTGGCTAATTTTACCTTTTACCTTAATTTTACCTTAACTTAAACACTGATGTTTGCTAAGGCAGTGACAGTTATTATGATGTTTGGGGATCTGAACAGCCTCGTAACTGGCATTATTTGGCAACTGTCTTTTTGACTTAGGCCAGTGAATAACTCAGAACACCAGCAACTGCAGAGCAACTGAAAACCATCTCAGTATCTTTGCAATGCACCCACAAAACCCAAGAGATGCTGAGATTCTTTTCTGTGGCAGCAAACAAGTGGAGCATGGTGCTTACTGTGCCAATATCACGGATCTGACTCTCACAGAGTTTACTGCACTGCCAGACACTTTATTAAATCTTTTGGATTAAATCTTTTGCCAAATGCGTAAATGTAACTGTAAAAACATGTGAAAAACATGTGGTGACACCCCCAATCCATGCAGACCAAATCTGATTTAAAACCACTTTCATGCAGACTGAGAGGTACGACACACAGCTGTGAATGCTGGCAAACACTCGGACCCGTTTGATAAGGACATTTGCTTAATCGACTCTCTTGTCAAAGCAAATATTCCTCCTCACTACCTGCTGCTCCAAACACGGTCTCTCTCTCTCTCTCTCTCTCTCTCTCTCTCTCTCTCTCTCTCTTTCTCTCATTTGTCTCTCTGTGCACTGAAACTTTCTCCCCTCAAAGCCAATTTGCAGTCCTGGGTTAAGTAAACACCTGTTTCCTACAAAACTCCCCAGAGGTCTCACCAGACAATTTACACTACTAACAAGCACAGAAATACAACTGAGAGGCCGAGCGAGAGTTGCTTTCCATTTATTTCTGCTTCTGAGGGACGAGCTTCACCTGATCGACCAATTCATGTGTGACCAAGCAGTGCAGAAAGTATCCAGGTCAGTGTAGTTCATCAAGAGTTTTATGTGGGGTTGGATTACGGCCAGCAGGGTCAGTGGCCCTCATTTTTGAGTGTCACTGAAGGGCCTGGAAATATAACACTGATATTGATGTGTGTCAGTGATCGCAGTCACAATGTGAAAGAAGAAGAAAGATATATATAATGTATACAAAATGACATTGTTGTCTTTGATGTATTTTATGTTTATGTTAGTAATTAGTGGTGCTTGCATACTCTCCTGCATTCTTCTTCATCATCTTTTTCTTCTTGTTCTGCACAAAACTTCGGTTCATAACTTGTTCACGTACATACTTCGCACAGTTTGTTGAAGACTCAAATGACGGCTTTATTGAGGAGAGGTGTGCTGTGACAAGACATCAGTGTACAATTGGGTGCACCCCTCACATTTTCTTCTAGTTGTGAATAGTTGTGAATTATTTCTCTGCTAATTTTTTTAGTTGCAGTGTAATTCTTGTTATCCGGACCTTATATTCATTCTTATAATCACTAAATTCACCAATTCTATTTTTATCAGCTTGTTTATTTGACAAGCTACATAGAAGCATAATATTTGTAATATTCATCCAAGACATAATTGTATGCTATATAGTCACAATTGTAAGAAGTAAAAAGGCTTTGATTTTAAATCACAGGATACCAGAAGATTTTATTTGTCAGTTTAACTCAGGAGGTAGAGGAGAGCTCATCCTTTTGTATGTATTTGAATATATTTGCAGTTTTAGTCCTGTCCTGTTCCAGCTCTATACAGAACTAAAGAGCCAACAGAGTCTTTTTTGTAATCACAGTGTGGAACTGAGAAAATACAGAAACTTTCATTTATGCTTCAGTGGTTTAAACTTATTTTACAATGAACTTTCAGAGTTTATCATAACAAACTCGACTGACATTGCCCCTTAGGTATTGGAACCCTTATCAAGAAGTTTTACATTTGTTGTATTTCAGTTGGACACATTCTTTCTGAATTGTTACAGTCTTACAAAGGAAAAAATCAGATACTTCATCAGTGTAGACAAAGTTTCACAAGAGCATTACATAATGTTCAAATCACAGTACGTTGTGAGTAATTCTGTACTTACAGTTATTGTCTGAACCAGCTTTATTTTGTTGCGAGTTACAATAACAAAAACAGTTTTGTGATAGTGTGTTAATCATGTCTCCTGTGTTCTTGTGACTAGTACAACATGATGCTAGCAACATTAGGTTGTGTGTTTGATTCCCAGTTAACACATACATAAATGTCCTGACACACATGGATAAGAGGACTGAGAATCTGTCTACAAATATTTGTTAATATTTTCGATCTGTTGTAGTTTGGCTAGGAGGATATTTGACTTAATCTCTGGGCTTCAGTGATAAATGGGTTCTTCAAAAACAACTGCACTCAAAGTATAAAAATGATAAAGCTTTGCAATAAAGAAATGCTCTCCAGCACAAAAACAGACACCCTGAGCAAAGACTTACGGGCAGTAGCTGATTCACCTGAGTGGCTGCTAGGAAATCTCAGCATACCCACTAAAAAATCTCACAGTACAGGTGTTGCATAAACAATAGAACTGCTGGCGAACTTTTAGAAACCATGAATAAAAAGAAGCCATTGTTTGAATCTGGCTTTTAAATCTGGCTTTTAAATCCCAGAACATCAGTGAACTTTAGTCTGCTCAGACGCAGATCCACACAGAGAAGATGACTCCTGAGTGAAGAGATTGGCATATGAACTGAAAAAGTGCAGCCATTTTCACATTAATCTCTTCTAGAACATTTCCCATTCATCTCCACGGTATTGTTTGGAAACGCACAGCTCAAATCTCTAAAAATGTTCTCCTTCAGAATCTTTCATCAATATAATGGCACCTGACTCTATTCTGGTGATAACATTCACAGTCCAGTCAGTTCTCAATGGATAAATTTGCCACAGAATAAATGTCTTCATAAATATCTGTGAAAGTGTGAAAAACATCCCATTGCGAAGGTTCCTGTTTCTAGGCATCTGGTTTAGGAACAGAATGATCATGTCTGACTATTGACTGTTAACAGCTGATAAACACACATTTCAGAGAGTAACATGTTTGCATGGTAATTGTAAAGCAATTCACACACAGCATTGAAACTGTCACAGTGAGAAATAAGTGATGACAGTGAGAATCATTCTGTTGCAGCTGTGTGTATAAAAACACCTCAGAGCAACACCCAATGAACAGAAGTCTGTCAGGATAATGACCTCAGATGAGCTCAGCCAGTTACATGCAAGTGTGTGACCTGCTGGGGACGGCGTGAATGAATACTGAGGACATCAGTCACCTTGGTGTGCTGGGTTGCAGGGTTAGGCATCCGTTTTATTTGACATATTGTCTTCATCTCAGAGTCTTTATCGTGTGTCTGTGGGAGAAAGTTTTCCGGATATCAGCAGAGGCTGAGGGTGTATTTTCAGGACTACTGACACAGAGGTAAAATTGATATTTTAATGTGCTAAGCAGCACAAAAGTGACACGCACAGGCCCTGTTCTTATGTAGCGAGCATAAGAAGTAATCTAATGCTCGCTCATTACACAGTTTCAGAAGGTAAGTAGCATGATTTTGCTGCCTACTGAGAAACATTCACTGAGAAAAGATTTCTTAAGGGCAAATTCCATAACAGCATTGAGTGTATCCCAAATGCACTGAAACAAACTCAAATTATTGATTATAAATGTAGTTAATATCGGAAAAAAGTGCTTTGTAGGAAGCTTCCTCAGAAGGTAGCTGTCTTCCTTTTCTCAATTTACTCCTGTTTCATGATACTGTGGCCAGTGTGAAGACTCATTTAGATCTCACTCATAATCTCCTTCACAGAGACCTTCAAGGGCAGATAACATTCAATAATTTACAGTCATTATATCTTATGTCTCACTTTAATGAATCTCACAGTTTAATTAACAATTGACCAAAGAGAAATGAGACCTATTGATCTGTTTACTAGGCAGATGTTCTCTTGAAGATTCAGCTTGAATGTCATTATTCTGATGTATTCCACAAAGTGATTCTCTGAGCACAGAGATGTCTGCTTCACTCCAGAAAAGAGATACTGTACCAACATTCCCTCCAGCTGAACCTGAAAGCAAAAACTGGTGAGCAGGTGTTTGTGTCGTAGCTTAAAACATTTTCAATTTCAGCACTTTCAGAGAGTTCAGAAACTTCACTGACGCATGTTGAAATATATTGTTTACAAAATCTAGTGAGCAGCTTAGCTAGATGCCATTTTGAGACACCACAGCTGTTTCAAAAGTATGTCGTCTTTTAGTCTCTTTTGCCTTGGACAGATGATTAGGCAAAATTGCATGTATCCTTCATAGAGTTGGCAGTCCCAAAATACACGGCAGTTATATTACATTGGAAATTTTAAGAAATATTCACCCAATACCTAAAGAGCATAAATAAAACAGTCCAGTCTAATAAAAATGCTATTTTATCAATATTTATATGTGCTATGTACATGTGTTTTTATTAATACAAGTATTGCATTACTAGCATGTCAACATGCTTGTTACACTCAGCTGAAATCGCAGGTAAATCTAATGCGCTAATGTGTGCTTCCTGTGGGCAGTGCTGTCTGTAAGAGCCACAGATCCCAAACCAGTCACTTGTGAGGTCACTTATTCTACATCATTAAACTCTAGTGATTAGACTAGAAAAAGAATGCATGCAAAAAGAATGCATGTAATTGTACTGTGAAAAAACCCAAAGAAGTAAGACCTCACCAGAACTATATGGTTACACATAACTACAAAACATACAGGAACCAATGACATACACTGTGTGATTGGATCATTCACAGCTGCCAGTAAATTTAACAGCTTTGTTTACAGTGTACATACACAATCACTTCATTTTCTCACACATTCTAACACACACACACATTTGTATCTCTGTCAAGACTTCATTTACACACACTCTGTTGTAAAAGTCTCTCTCTCTCTCTCTCTCTCTCTCTCTCTCTCTCTCTCTCTCTGCACACAGGAGAAGCTGCTGCAGGCTCTCAGGGTTCAAGGTTCACCGTCCAGCCACCAGGTACCCATCCGAAACTCCTCTTCAGCTCAACCTGTGATTTATAGCTCCATTACTGCTACATGACATTAACACTGAGTGAAATACATCTAAAACCACACACCTCGACGCTCTTATCATCTGCAGGCCGAGAGGAAAGTGTCTGTGACTGAGTTTGTTAAAAATGCCTGTGTGTAAATGCATTGTTATAGATTTTAAAGGCATGTGTTGTGTGTCTATGCCCCAGGCTGGAAACAAAACATTCATCATGGTTTTGTTTGCACGCTGCTTTGAATAATGCAGCATATATCCTGACTACCGCATCTGTTTGTGGCGTGCTGGACCACAGCTGTGGGGATTTCTCATCACCATGTTCAATTTAAATATGGATTCATGTTTTGGATTCATTAACACGGTTTAATGTAAAAGTGTTGGAATTGTAATGTAATTGATATTATTTATGCTTTAGGACATGTTCGTCAGGATATTAATACACAGCTACAATAAACAGACAAAAACAATAATTGATCACGTGCAAGATTCTGTATGAAGAAAAGCTCAACAACGAACTTTTAGATGCAGTGGGTTTCTTTCTGTTTAACTTTTGATACACAGATAGAGAGAATGGAAGTACTTTTTGTCATTATTATGGTAATAGGTGGTGCCACGTGAGTAACGCTGATAATGCAGGATATGCTGTTCATACATAGATAACATGTTTTATGACATGTTTTACTGTTTCATAACAATCCAGGTGAGATATGTTTTCCAGTTAGTTAATTACAAGGCAAGCGTTCACTATTTTAATGCATTTTTAGTAGTATAATACTAACTTAAACATCTACTTCCAATTCTGCAAAGTTTACATCACAGTTGTCCCAACATGCATTGTATTGCTGATGCCACCTTCTCATTGTCTATAGTTTATTTTGGATTTTTGTTTGTTGTATACAAGTATAATCTGGACATCTCACAGCTGCTAATACAGCTGCTAATCCAGTCAAATGTTTACAACCATGTACCTTCACTCTGCAAACATGTATGTTGGTTCCACTGCTCTCTGTGTTATTGTAGTAGGGTTGTTTTCTCTATGTACTGGTTGTTTTGTACAGGTTGTTTTTGCACTTGTCTTTCCTGTCTGCACGTCTGCACTGTGTGACCGTCTTGTGATGTCTGCACTTTTTTTTGTGATGTTTTGCACTGTTCTGAGTCCCTTGTTATCTGTGTAGATCCTAGAGGAACGTTGTTTCATTCCACTATGTGCTGCACCTGCCATATGTGGCTGAATGACAATAATAAACTTCTGAAGCTTCTGAACCTATTTGCATATGTACATTTTTCATATTTTATGTGAATACTTGTTGAAGTGAGTGTTAAATGTGTTAATGTAATATATGTTTGCTGAATTGATTTAATGCAGATGCAAAAAAGGACAGTTATATAGTATATATATATACATACAGTTGCCCTTTTCCCTTCAAAGTTTCCACTTCAAGAGCTCTGCCAGGGTGAGCAGGGTACACAGGTACACGGATGATCACTACCAGCTACAAAAAGTAGTCACAGCTGAACAAAATGGTGAGATGTGATGCAGTGAAGTCCACCTGACATATGTTTGAGTGGAAACTCCACTATGTCTCCTGAGCTGTGAAAGAGTATCTTCTGAGTATCTTCAATACAATTCTCCACTGGAGTTTTGCTGTAGAGCCCTGGATTGATAAAGGTTTGGGTTCAGATGGCTTCAGCTGAACACACAAACATCATCTTCAGTGCAAGCATCAAAACCCTCCTGCTATCTTCTATCTCTGCAAGCATCGTCTCACAGATCTGCTCTCCAACTCATCTGCTGTTTATCCATTCAGAGAGCCTTTGTGGTGCACAAATCAAAAGCCAAGAATTATTTACACCACTGTTTTTTGGCATACACCTCTGCTTTGAGTGACAGCCCAATTATAAGGCACTTCCAAGAAGAAAACACAATTACTAATACACAAATGTTATAGTTCCATTCATTTTATTTCTTTTCAAGGTTTTATTTTGTTGTTGTTCATGTGGCTCTCTTGCCATTTGAAAGTTGCTGCCAGAAAACCTTTTACTTTAGTCGCATCTTTTATTCAAAGGTTATGGGGACAGTCAAGACAGTTTTGATTGTGACGCTCGTGAGGAAGAACATCTATTTGCAGTGACATTTGTGTGCTGATATCTCACTAACATTTCATATCTGCAGCACATTACACACATGAAATGACCCATCGTACAGATGTTCATACCTGTTTCATATTCAAACAGCAGCCAGATTTCAGACATTATCTGTGTTGTCAAAATCCAATGAAGAACTGGCTCTTCAGTTCACAAGCTGGAATTTTCATGGAATCTGCCCTTCCCAACAGAATGTTGGGAAGAACTGAAATGAGGGGAATTTACTACATTTCAATGCAAAAAGCAAAATCTACACTGTCACATAAAGCTGCTTCTGCAAGCAGGACAGAGTCACACATAGTAACACTGCCAGCTCTCCGTACTGTACTCTGACCCTCAGAAGCGACTGTCTATATAACTGAATTACATTCAAACCACCTTTATATTCTATAGCTGTAAATAACACCTGTAGCCATAGTTACAGTGACTAAAGATTAAAAATGATGACACCTGGTACAACGGAAATATGACAAATCTAATTAAATGTATTATTAAAAAAACTGCATTTACATTTTTTAATTTAATTCCATTTGAATTCCCCTTCCTCTCAAATTCGGAGTACAATTCTGTATCTTCTTTAGTACTTTAATTCAAAAATCCAGGAACTGAACCAGAATTTTAAAAGATGCACAACCTGGATGGTCTTACGCTTTCATTCCCACCTTGCAGATGTAATTGCCTTTTCAATAGTACTTACCTCACTGAGGTGTCTTAAAGAGACATCACCATACGCTGTGCCAGCCTTCATTAAAAGCCCTGCTTCAGCCCAGCCAAATCCTAATCAATCACCTGATCAATAAACTGTTTGGTTCATTTGCATTGCAGCTTTGCTGTACTGGAAGGACAGGATGTATCTCTCTCTCTCTCTCAATCTCTCTCTCTGCCACAAACAGCTGTGCTTCACTTGATTTAAAGATGTTTAGGGACCACTCTGCTTGTTTGCTTATTTACTTAAAGGGAAAGTGTGAATTGCATTATTTTTTGTTTTCCCTGCTTATTGTTTTGTTCACAGTTCAAGGCTTTCCTGTTTTGTGTTGCAAATGCTGTAACATCTCATTTGGAGAGCAGACGAATTGTTTGTTCTCTAGCTTCACTTTCTCTCTGCCAAATATTTGCAATCTTAAGTCTTTATTTTTGCCTGGGAAAATATTAATGTTTTGTTTGTTTGACAGATTCTCCATGAGCACAAATCTATTTCAGAAGCCGTTTGAAATTGAATGCAAATCAAAATGAGTTGTTCTTGTTTTATTACCCCTCGAAAACATTCCGGCTGCATTTTCTGTGCTAAAACCACTTCAGATCCTCATTTAAATTTCTCATGGGGCCTGTAACTCAGAGAGAACCAACAAATCCGAATGCAGAAACGGTGATGCTTAAATATTGATCATTCTCCTTAAAATGACATTCACACACCAACATCATCATCAATCATATAATCACCTCACGCACATGATAATCACAAACATAATAATCCGGACAGCATGCCAAATGTGCATTTATGATCATTTGCAATTACATGTTGGTTCAAACTTGTGAATTGAATTAAATCAAGACAAAACTGCTTCAGTTCCTTTGAGTTGAGCTGTGTTGGTGAACAGCACTCATCAAGTCATGTCACAGATCATCAAGTGGACTGATGTGTGAGCTTTAACTAGAACATTCCAAGACATTTAAAGGGGTCCTATTATACTCTTTTGTTTACCCTATTTTGTTTTTGGGGTATTTCTAACAAGGAAACTTGTATTTACGAACATCTCCCTTTAGAGTGTACTTTGAGCATTTGCAGATAACTTTGCAGATCTTTATTATGCTCAGACAACAAAATTACACAGTAACATTGATAAAGTGAAAAAGCATAACAGCATAAAGCATAACCTTTTAATATCTCTCTTCAAATTACTCCAGTGTAGCTTCAGCTGCCTGTTCAAGGTCACCATACTACTGCAACATGATTTTTCCTGAAGCAATAGATTTCTTCTCAACAGTGTAACGTGCCTGTACTCTCACGATGTTTCAGACCTCTTTTATTGTACGGACAGAACAGAACATTCTGGAACATTCTGTCTGACACATCTATATAGATTTATTCTGTAGACTCACCATCAAAAATCACAGAGGTCTGTCTGAAATGAACACTCCACCTCACACCTGTTCAGCAAACATACTTTACATGATTTAAATCTAGGAAAAGATAAATGCAGTTTACAAGTGAAATTTGACTTTTTAATGTTACAGCTTTTCATATTACACACCTATTTATATAGAAAATCTTTTACAAAGAAATAAATCCTACATTGTCTGTATTTATTGAAGACATTCTCAGACTGTGAGGTCAGACCTGTATCTGATCTCAATGACTCCTCACTCACTATTGTCATCCTTAGTCAACAGTCCATCTTTTCCCATCCTTCAATCTCAAAACTCTTTCTGTTTAATTATAGTGTATACATGTGAGGGAGAGACTTTCTCTAGAGACTGGATCAAGCTGGTCTGCTTATCTTTCCAGCTGCTACATGTATTTTTAAGATGTAATTTGATGTGCCTTCAAGGTAAGAGTGTAGAAATTCACTCATGTTAATAATTGTATGAGTATTGACCATGTTTCCTCATTCACAGTATCGCTCCAGCACACCAAGCATGCTCTGTTTACACTCAGGCAAAGACGCTTTTCCCCTCTCATTTTTCAAGTGAAATTGATACTCAGAAATTTGTGGAGCTCTGGCCTGGAGATTTTTCATTGGAACTGTGGTAGTAATCTGAAATAACGGCTGACGTGCTTTTGGGGAAATCTTTAAAAGAAAATATGACCAAGGAAGCGGGACTCTGTTCCTTCCTTCCTTTAAGCAGAAACACAACATTTGTTACAGTAGCAGTCTGGTGCACCTGTTGGTGAGCTGAATATCGACATATTTCACTTCCACACATGCATCAGTGCCATCAGACATATTTGTGTTTTTGGGCCATTCTCAAGAAATGGTGCCATCTATGCTGATGTTTCTTTTATCATCATTTAACATTTATGATTTCATTTGGAAGAAATTTAGGCTGTAAATTCAACTTACATGCAGAATAAACATTTGAGATAAGAGCACACTCTTTACAGGTTACACAATTACAGTTTAACAATTACAGTTACAGAGTGTTTTTAAAATACAGGAATTTAAACATACTGCTTGATATCCATCTAAAAGCAACAGATTTTTAGATACTAAATTTATCTGACTGTTCATGCAATTCTCCTGAAGGCAGTTAATGCGAATCATCTGAGGATTCACTGCCAGAAGTGACAGATGATGGAGCATGTCTCTCTGACGCTTACAGTGGTGCTTCTCAATACTCAAATGGATGCTTCTTCGTTTCCTCGCTCCTCTGTCCACCCAGAAACTGATCAAGGTCAGCCATCTCGAAGGACATCTCAGTTCTCTAATTGCACCTCGAGGAGGCATGAGAGAGGAAACATTGGTGTATGCTATGTGGAAGTATTTTTGTCTCCACCTCCCATCCTTGCACTTTCCATCGCATCAAAATGGGGTGGATCTAAGACATGAGGAAAGGAAAGGAGGATGCACAGAAAAGAATTGAGACGCATCCAGTGTGATCATCTTTACTGATTATAACAGCAGTGATCTGTAAAAGTGAACAGCAACCCGTGTCGCACTGGAGTCATGTCCAATAAAAAGACATCTACAGACAACTGTAATATTTGTAATTGTTCTGTTATCAACAGTGAAGCAAGAGCCAGAAAAACAGTGAGATCTACTTCAAATAAAATGTTACCAAAATTGTGACCACGGACTAGAGAGAATCAAATCCAGAGGTAAAGGTCAAGTGTCCCAGAGCATCACCAATAACAGCATCAGATATTATTGCATGATTATGCTACATCATTAAACAGTTGCATTTTTTATATTGTTTCTGTTTAAAATCCCAAATGCATCAGTGTTCATCAGTTCTTAATGAAAGTTCACTTCAGGGAATCAGTGTGTGCTGTGAGGAGCATGTCATGATGTTGTTTTTGAGAAGATGCAGGGCGTGAGGTACGTGGACAGCGCTGGAGTCACACACTGATGCTTTCCTGTCACAGGTGTCAATCTTTCTACTTTGACTGTCTGTAAAACTTGCCCTTGTCCTTCTGATTACCTTCCATCCACTGCTGATGTGCATTTGCATGCTGCCTTACTGATGGCTGTGGTATTTCCACACATGCAACCCTTTGAAGTTTTCCCATAATTGAGACGTGATCTTTTGGGCTAGGCTGCTTTATAATGCTAAAATAATGCAAAATGACTTGCTCTTGTTATTTATTTTGTTGTTATGTCAACAGTATGATATGATATGCTCTTGGGTTTTTTTAATGAAACACTGGCCCACTTGACTTTCATCAGTATTAAATGTTAGAAGATATAATAAAACACAATGAAATGGAGCAAACATTCCCTTTCAGACGCCCCTCCAACCAAACAACATTACCAAACATTATATGCATGAGAATCCTCTGAGCTGCAGCCATGACATAAAAACCTCTCAGCGTTACTTCTAGCTTCATTCATTTTTTTCCCTCTTTGCTGACTGGAAGATAAAGCCGCGGGCAGCATCTCTGTGTTTAAGTACGCAAGGCAGCGCTGTGTTTTCCTTCAGCTTTAAAGCCCAGAGGCAACATTAAAGCCAACAGTTGTACGGTACTGACTGCCTGCGGCACTGGCTGGTTGTGACAGCTTATGCAGCTGACTTCCTGCCTCGCTGCCCTATTAGGCAATGACTTTGAAAGATGCAAGGCACCTCCTGAGCAGTTTCCCAAAGGCTTCATAAGCAACATAACAAAGTTATATTTGAAATGTACAGTAAACAGAGTGCTTTGGTGATAACTAATCGAAAACTACAATACTGATTTCTTGGTAGAAATGAAATTAAAAATTGTTTAAAGTGAAAATTCACTTAAATTTATATATAAATTGTACCCGATTGCTTTCTCTGATACCATTTTAGTTTCTGAGCCTTGCTTGACCAATCACCCGCCCTGCAGACATATATGCACAGTATTGTGGGATATTAAAGGCAGCAAAGGAAAGTATCTCCACTCCAGAGACAGGAAGTGAAGCAAACTTTGCATTCGGTTGTGTTTGATGCCTTCCTACCTTGGAACGCGTCCCTCAGAGGCAGCATTTTATAGCTTTCAGACGCAGCCAATGTGTTTTAACGACTCAAAGAAATGAACAAGTGTGTTGTGGGAATGAGATCTATACATGACTAGTGGCTGGAGTGAACAACTGAACCTGAAGGTGCTTGATGAACTGTGATTCCACTTCAGATATGAGCGTCTTTTGGTCAAACACAGAATATACAGACATGGCTCTTGTGTGAGACGCAGACACACAAATAATTTGTTGTAAGATTAATTCCAGTTATATGAATGTGTTTGTAATTATATCTGTAAATTACTACCTACACAACCTCTGTAATTGCTGGATATATGTACAGATAATTCAATTTTGTAACATCATTGACAACAGTTCAGGCATGTTCTTGAACAATGTGAACGTAGTCACAGGTCTCTCAGAAGATGGGTGGAGGAACCAGGTGTAAAACAAACACTGTTAACCAGGTCAGCGGTGATGTTAAAAGTCAACAGAAATGACTGGATGAATAAGCAAGCAGACATTTACACAAGCAGCTTCAAATTAAACTTTAATGATGGGGACCAATACACAATATAAATTGTGTTTAAAGTCCAAAGCAAATTAAGTGGGACATTAAAGTGTAGATGCTTTTTTAATTCAAACACTGATGAGAACACGACACTACGCTTTTGTTTTATAAGGTTTAACAATAATGTACAAATGTAAACAAGTAGCAACAATGTTTAGGTGCCACAGGTGTATGTTATGATGTAAATGATAAAATCTTCTACAGTTTTGTTTCTAATTTTAGATTTATTTCTCTTCATACAATCATGTTTGTGTTTAAATTTCACAACATTTATCACATCAAGACCCTGATGCTGCTGGTTGAGTGAGTATAATGTGTGATCAGGAGGTAATATTATACTGTCAGAGCAGATTCAGGCCTGTCAGTCGTGCTGCTAATTGTGATTTTGATCAAAGAAGTTTAGAAGTTGATGTTTAGAAGTTCCAGCATCTGACCTCCTTATTCTCTTCAAGATAAATCAGGAATCTGAAAAGGTGTTTGGCAATATTTTATTTCAGCTACATTACTGTGCATCAATGTTCTTTTTTATTACAGCAACCTTGATTCAGCCTTGAATCAAAACAGCTACAGAAAGCTGCTTGATTTTCTCTATTTTATCAAAAGCCAGCATATTATGTTCCTAAAGGTGTATTTGTTTGGACGTATTGGACCACATTCATCTATTGCAGAAAGTTCAGGAGGTCATTGACTAAAGGAATACTTTCTCCTCTCCACCTTCATCTAAGGAAGGAACTGATGACGAAACAAACAAACACCCAACAACTGCAGGAGAGACATCTGCTACATGACTGTCTGATGAAAAATGAAATGTTATTAAACAATGTTGTATTTAATAAAGTATCAACAGCTTAGAACAAGAACTGAAGAATTTTTGGAATATGTCAATTTTCAGCATAAATTCTCAACTCTTATTAATCAAAATTTAAACTAAAATTAATTACAAATTCGTACCAAGCAACAGTCCCATGGTACAATTACTGCAAGGCCTATCATGGCAACAAAAGATACAGACACAGATGTTAAACAAACAGTTATATTTACTGAATATACAATTAATATGCCAGATGTTCCCAAGCAACAAGTCACATTAATACATGTAGTCAGCATCTCAATCAACTCTTTAGTTTAGTAGTCAGGACACTGGCCAGCGAGTCAGACATTGCAGGGACAAAGCCCCACCCACTGAGAGATCGCTCGCAAGCGTGTCGTCACCCGTGTCAAGAGGCATACCTGCATGTCCGTGCTGTCGTATTCCCTGCACATTTCTGTAAATTCCTCTTGTTAAAAACTAAAGAAATATAACTCTTTAAAAGATCAATGAGTCTCCACCAAGCCTCAACAGTGACGAGGCCTGATTTGCGAGATGTCCACACAGGATCATCCAGGTAGACAGCCAGATGAAAATGAAGCTTCTTTAGTGAGAAGCCCTTGTTATTCACCCCAACAAATAACACAGAATTCAAGCGTGTCCTCAGGTGTCAGAAACCCCTGACACAGAGGCACGCATTTTCTGAAGTTACTTGCAGCAGGGTCCATTGGCATCAGACATGAAATTCAGACAACAGTCACACTATCAAAAAAGATGCAGTGTAAATGACAAACAGTAATGCAGATAAACCAGTTGAAGCTGTACAGCTAAACATTTAATCCGAGCACTTCCCAGAAAGGAAGGTCCAATTCAGAAGTGAAATCTAAAATAAATGGAATTGGAAAGGTCAGTGTTGTCATCGATTCAATTATTTGCAGGTTTATGGAGATGAACAGAGCGATGTGACAGTGTTTTTAAATTCTCTTCCTGAACACAAGTCAGACCTTTCAAGTCAGATCTTTCTTTGAGATCTGACTTAAAGAACAGAAAATGTTTGTGTTCTGACATGCTCTGCTGCATATTCCATTTTTTCCAGACCAATGTGTGCATGGATTTCTTTCTGAATGGAGGCCAGAGCGGCATTGGTCCCGAAGACCTGGTGCAGAGTTCTGTTCAGTCTAAACATCAAATGTACATACGCATTTACAGCAGAACATCAAGACTAAGTGAAAGATACTATGACAGTGTGTAATAATCATCAGTGCCATCAGTCATATTCTGTGTGATTTTTTGATTGTGACTTTGTAGTAAGGGAATGTGACATATCAGATATATGCAGAAGTACCAGGCCCTGAGTGACTGTACCTCTGTTTCATTGTCTCCTAACAGAATAATCACATCTCTGATGGAGACTCTGGTATTTGGCACATCTGTCAGGTTGTAGACATTTACTATATTTAGAAGTATTTGCTTTGTTACAAGGATGTATTATTTTGCTTCCATATTTTTAGTACATTAAATGTCAGTTATGCTGTCTACATTCATCTGTGACAGATATGTGCAGTAAAACCTGACAGTTTAATTAAAAAAAAATAAAAATAGCTTTTTATGTAATTGTCTTTTTGATGAATTTATGAGAAACAGTTGACTCTTAAATTAGATGTAAGTGAGAACTGAGACAGTATTCTGAGCAATAAAAGAGCAATTAAAGAGCTTTTTAGCAGTTTTCCTCTGTATTTTATTTCTTAGAACTCCACTTTTTATGCAGGAAGAATTTCAGAGAATCACCTGAAGCACTAATTGGCACAAAAGGTGTTTTGTGTAGCAGAATATTCATGTGCACATCTCAGGCCTTTATTATTCTGTGCAGTTGTGTAACACCACCTACAATTTCCCTTCTTAACACGGAGAGCTCTGGACACTGAGCATACAGGATGGTAATCAGTTATCCAGCTAGAGGATTTTAATTGGCTCCTGCCTTGCGGGCAGTACAATTGCACTCTTCCATCATTTGGACTCGAAAAAGTACAGTGTGATACCATTACAATAATGTAATGCTATGTATTTGATACATCTCTCAATAAGAGCACAAATAAGAACTCAATAAATGTTAATCCGCAAATTCTGGAGGTCAAAATATATTACACCAGCAGGTTTAATTTCCATTCTTTTCAATGTTTTGCCGTTTTTTAATCTTTGTTACCAAAATCTGAGAGACAGTTAAAAATAGATGTGATTATGCTGTTTTAGGCTAATTTTAATATTCAGTATTAAACAGATTCTCCAATGAAAAAAATCTCAACATTTCTCTGTTTGTCACCATCCAGTGACAGTGTGTTCAAGCTCTCCGACTGCAGACTGCTACTTTTCACAAAATAAAATGCAGATATCGCACAATAAAAATATTATTTAAGTAAAATGTAATATTTTCACTAGTAGATCTAGTCCCGACATGTGAACTGATGTGAACAGTTGTTCTCTAGGCTGTGCAGTGATAATATACAGCAGGTGATGAACAGGTGCTATATAGTTATATATATATATATACATGATATAGTCACATTTAATATATATATATATATATATATAATATATATATATATATATATATATATATATATATATATATATATATATATATATATATATAAATGTGCCTATATCATGAATTTTAGCATGATTGGACCACTGTATTGACCAATCAACATCCAGGACTGCAAATATCTATTTTAAATGACATTTAGAAGACTGACTTGAGTGTTGCAAAGACTCAGAACAATACAGATATTTATAAATGTCAAATGAACACACTGTTTGAGACATTGGCCCTCATCGGAAGCCATGTGTTTTCACGGGTGTGACAAGTTGTGCTGAAGTCACCTGTTCTTTCATTACCTGCTCACTGAAATAGTAACATGCAAAATGGTTTGTACGTGATCAGGTTGCTTAGTAACAGCAGAATACCATATTCATAACAGGCATGTCCTTTATACTCCATGTCATTTAGAACTGTTAACAGAGTAACGCTGGCTTCATCCAAACATTCATGCACAGTCAAACATAATTTACAATCCCTGCTATGTATTATTTTGCATTATCTGTATTGTTTACATTCACATTTATGCAATTTTAGCCAAAGCGATTTCCAGTGCATTCAGTTGTTTATATTTTAGCAGTTAAAGTGAACCCACAACTTTTGCGCTGCTAATGCTAATGCTTCTGACACTTAAGAACAGCACGTACTGTATATTACAGATTTTTTTGGATATTTAGAATTTGTAAATGAAATTCCTTGACCAAGTTTTCTATTTGAAACTGTGTGAAGTTCAACATGAAGTAAATGTAATACATTTTATATAAGTTAATATAAAGTAAATATAAAAAGCATAAGTAAATATAAAAAAACTTTAAGCAGATTTCTGAATTCTTCAGTGCAAAAAAACCTTGAATTGACTTTGCTTCTCAGCTGACATGACCGAGCTCACTTAATTTTTGATCTCTTTCCTTAACCTCCTTATGCCATTCCTCCACTGTTCTTTCTGCTCTGTATTATAATGTCCTCACTTATTCCATTTCTTGACAGATAAAATAAAGTCCTGCCCCCATATCTGACTAAGGACTTCAATATTCAATTAACACACTCAAACAAAAACAAATATTATCTGTAAAAAAATATCAGCAGTGTATCTGATCACACATTTTAAGGATTAGATGTAAAAAGGGTCAAATAACTACAGATAAAGATAAATAAGATAAATCTCAGTTATGTGAGATCATCCTCAGATCAGTCACTCTTATTTATTCATTATCGTACAGAACTGATCACCCTGATGTTATCAGACTCACAGCTGGAGGAAAGCAGAATAGAACGGTCCAGCCATGAAATCTGTGAATTCTTAATCACATATATATTTATTTGCACATATATCTTTTTTGCATGATTCCACAGTGGCATGACACAGAGAGACCCACCGAAGGTTTGATGGTTCACTCTTCCACTGCGCCATTTTCCTTACACTTAGAACAGACAAACAGGCAGACAATCACAACATGGAGCTGAAATGTTTTTGTTTTATCAGGCATTACATCTGTGGTGTTGTCTGTTGTTATCTGTGGAGAGCTGGAAAATGTAAGTATTTTACGAGGTGGCGATTTCGTATGAATTTTGTACAAATCATTTCATACAAAATGTACATTTTGAGAGAAAAAGCAAGCATGAAGGTCCACCCCTAACCCTAGCCAGGTGGGTCATTCGAAAATGTATAAAAGAGATTGAATTAATTTATGTGAATTAGCTATAAAATCACTAAAACATAAAATAGTTTAGATTGCCGTGAGATTGTGTTGTTAATTAAGCCAACAGGCAATGGTAAAAGTTGTTGATCTTCTAGTGACCGCAGAAGTGACCTGAACCTCTGCAGCAGATATAAACAGATGTTCACAAAACAAAACAAAATGTATGAAATGAACAGAATAAATCAGAACAGAATCACAGAGCAGTACACTAAAACCACACAGAACACTTCAGCATCTGCATAGCAACACGTTGACTGCTGGCTGTTGCACTTGTGATCACACTCACACTTCCTTCAGAAAATGTACAAATCTACTGTTATTTTATGTATTCAAAGTGCTTTTGTTTTAAGCTGCTGAAATATGTTTTTACTAACATCTTGTTTTTTTAAGATGTAGAAATCACAAAAGGATAAAAGCCAATTCCAAACCATTCAAACTCCATTCAACCAAAGTGCTCCACATACATACAGAAACAACTGAAGGGTCTCCTTTCATTGGACAGAGAAGTGCTGACAGTTGTGAGATCAGACAGAGGTTTAGGAGAACAGTAGCTGATCTGATCAGAAATGAGGCTTTAGTGATTCTCTGAGGAGTCAACAGATGCTGTGCTCAATGTCTGAATGGAAACATCTGCCATCGTTTGTTTCTCATTGCTCTCCCCTGCTTGCTGCCCCTCACAGTGAGTCTACAAAAATTCAATGTGGAAACTATCATGTATCAATACAAAGACATAATCCAGCTGACTGACAAAATTAGAAACAGTTAAAGTTGTGCCCGAAATATCAATTCTGTCATCATTTCCTTACCTCATGGCAGTCTAATCTCATTCACTGTAGAAATATAGAGCATTTTGGAACTTGACCATGGTGGCTTAGAGGGACACAACACAACTAAATTTATAAAGAAAATCAAAGCATTGAATTGTGTTGTGTTGTGGACAATCAGTTTGTTTTGTGAATTTGTCTGTTTTTTGCACTTCTGGGCACCTAATGGTCACTGCAAGCTTTGATTTTCAGAACTATTGACCCAGTTCTCTGAACCATTGAAGAGGTTCTGAAAACAACATGACACAACTGTCATTTTTTGAGCTTTTTCCTTTAGATACAGTTTATGTCAGTAAATTATTTCTTGTGATACTTTCCATCAAAATGTTTAACCAAAGTCAAAATGACTTGAAATTAAATTTGAACGTAAATTTCAATACAATGGGCAAGTTCTTGATTTTGAGGAGTTGAATCCACAACACTGAGAGCAGTTCTTTGGATCCAGTCAGCATTGATTTACAGCAATGAGAAAGAGAAAAGAGTTGCTAAATGACACAAAGCAAAACTCATCTGATAAATCACGAAATCAGCTTAAACATTCAGCACTCTTTCTCTCCCACAGGCAAAAGCAGCTCATTATCTTGCTGTCAATTACACACATAACACTAGAGAGAGGGCGAGCGAGTGCAGCCGGAAGGCAGGGAGATCAAATTAAGGATCAGCGAATATGTAAAGCGCCTTAAATGGGAGCAACTATTCCAACACAAGCCCTTTAGTGAAGAGATACAAGAGTTAGCAGCCTCTATAGTGGCCAGAACAACAAAGTTCCCGTCAGCTGAATCGTGAACAGCAGGGAGACACAATGCTAAATGCTAATAATAAAACACACGCTATGCAATTATATAATGTTAATGAAATATCATTCTGTTGGGCCTATGCAGTTTATGGTAATGTAAATAGTTTTAGATGCTGGATTATTCAGTTCAGTTTTGTTTATATAGTGCTTTTTACAATGTTGCATTGTTTCAAAGCAGCTTTACATATAATGAAAAATAGTTTACAAATACTTTACAATAATGAAAAGATTCCACAATTCATTTCTGTAGGGGTTGAGCTTAACTACAGGTCATTACTCAGACTCTTAGGTCATACTCTTGATTATTTGCTGCTGAGTTGGTCATTTGCTATAATTGATTTGAGTCGTTATTTAAGTTAGCAGTTATAAAATAAACAGGCCCAGCTCTGTATTCTCAGAAGTAATTCTTAAATGTCATGACACAGTGCATGCTGGTCTCAGGTTATGTGTGTAACCCGTGTCCTCCGTGTGATCTCTTTCTGTATCTCTCTCTTTCTGTATCTCTCTTTCTGTAGCTCTCTCTTTCTGTAGCTCTTTCTGTAGCTCTCTCTTTCTGTAGCTCTCTCTTTCTGTAGCTCTCTCTTTCTGTAGCTCTTTCTGTATCTCTCTCTTTCTGTAGCTCTCTCTTTCTGTAGCTCTTTCTGTAGCTCTCTCTTTCTGTAGCTCTCTCTTTCTGTAGCTCTCTTTCTGTAGCTCTTTCTGTAGCTCTCTCTTTCTGTAGCTCTCTCTTTCTGTAGCTCTCTCTTTCTGTAGCTCTTTCTGTAGCTCTCTCTTTCTGTATCTCTCTCTTTCTGTAGCTCTTTTTCTGTAGCTCTTTATCTGTATCTCTCACTTTCTGTATCTCTCTCTTTCTGTAGCTCTTTTTCTGTATCTCTCTTTCTGTATCTCTCTCTTTCTGTAGCTCTTTTTCTGTAGCTCTTTTTCTGTAGCTCTCTCTTTCTGTAGCTCTTTCTGTAGCTCTCTCTTTCTGTAGCTCTTTCTGTAGCTCTCTCTTTCTTATATCTCTTTTGTAGCTCTCTCTTTCTGTATATCTCACTTTGTGTATCTCTCTCTTTCTGTAGCTCTCTCTTTCTGTAGCTCTTTTTCTGTAGCTCTCTCTTTCTGTAGCTCTCTCTTTCTGTATCTCCCTCTTTCTGTATCTCTCTTTCTGTATCTCTCTTTCTGTAGCTCTCTCTTTCTGTAGCTCTCTTTCTGTAGCTCTCTCTTTCTGTAGCTCTCTCTTTCTGTAGCTCTCTTTCTGTAGCTCTCTCTTTCTGTAGCTCTCTCTTTCTGTAGCTCTCTTTCTGTAGCTCTCTCTTTCTGTAGCTCTCTTTCTGTAGCTCTCTTTCTGTAGCTCTTTCTGTATCGCTCTCTTTCTGTAGCTCTTTCTGTAGCTCTTTCTGTAGCTCTCTTTCTGTAGCTCTCTCTTTCTGTAGCTCTCTCTTTCTGTAGCTCTTTCTGTAGCTCTTTCTGTAGCTCTTTCTGTAGCTCTCTTACTGTAGCTCTCTTTTTCTGTATCTTTCTCTTTCTGTAGCTCTCTCTTTCTGTAGCTCTCTCTTTCTGTATCTCCCTCTTTCTGTAGCTCTCTTTCTGTAGCTCTTTCTGTAGCTCTCTTTCTGTAGCTCTCTCTTTCTGTATCTTTCTCTTTCTGTATCTTTCTCTTTCTGTATCTCTCTCTTTCTGTAGCTCTCTCTTTCTGTAGCTCTTTCTGTAGCTCTCTCTTTCTGTAGCTCTCTCTTTCTGTAGCTCTTTTTCTGTATCTCTCTCTTTCTGTATCTCTCACTTTCTGTATCTCTCTTTCTGTATCTCTTTCTGTAGCTTTTTGTCTGAATATCTCTCTTTCTGTATCTCTCTTTCTGTAGCTCTTTCTGTAGCTCTCTTTCTGTAGCTCTCTTTCTGTAGCTCTCTTTCTGTAGCTCTCTCTTTCTGTAGCTCTCTTTCTGTAGCTCTTTCTGTAGCTCTTTCTGTAGCTCTCTCTTTCTGTATCTCCCTCTTTCTGTATCTCTCTTTCTGTATCTCTCTTTCTGTAGTCTCTCTTTCTGTATCTCTCTTTCTGTAGCTCTCTTTCTGTAGCTCTCACTTTCTGTAGCTCTCTTTCTCTGTAGCTCTCTCTTTCTGTAGCTCTCTTTCTGTAGCTCTTTTTCTGTAGCTCTCTCTTTCTGTAGCTCTCTTTCTGTAGCTCTTTTTCTGTAGCTCTCTCTTTCTGTATCGCTCTCTTTCTGTAGCTCTCTCTTTCTGTACTGTAGCTCTTTCTGTAGCTCTTTTTCTGTAGCTCTCTCTTTCTGTATCGCTCTCTTTCTGTAGCTCTCTTTCTGTAGCTCTTTCTGTAGCTCTTTCTGTAGCTCTCTTTCTGTAGCTCTCTTTCTGTAGCTCTCTTTCTGTAGCTCTCTTTCTGTAGCTCTCTTTCTGTAGCTCTTTCTGTAGCTCTTTCTGTAGCTCTCTTTCTGTAGCTCTCTCTTTCTGTAGCTCTCTCTTTCTGTAGCTCTTTCTGTAGCTCTCTTACTGTAGCTTTCTTTTTCTGTATCTTTCTCTTTCTGTAGCTCTCTCTTTCTGTATCTCCCTCTTTCTATAGCTCTCTTTCTGTAGCTCTTTCTGTAGCTCTCTTTCTGTAGCTCTCTTTCTGTAGCTCTCTCTTTCTGTATCTTTCTCTTTCTGTATCTTTCTCTTTCTGTAGCTCTCTCTTTCTGTAGCTCTCTCTTTCTGTATCTCCCTCTTTCTGTAGCTCTTTTTCTGTAGCTCTTTCTGTATCTCCCTCTTTCTGTAGCTCTCTTTCTGTAGCTCTTTCTGTATCTCCCTCTTTCTGTAGCTCTCTTTCTGTAGCTCTTTCTGTAGCTCTCTTTCTGTATCTCTCTCTTTCTGTATCTCTCACTTTCTGTATCTCTCTTTCTGTATCTCTCTTTCTGTAACTCTTTCTGTAGCTTTTTGTCTGTAGCTCTCTCTTTCTGTATCTCCCTCTTTCTGTATCTCTCTTTCTGTATCTCTCTCTTTCTGTAGCTCTCTCTTTCTGTAGCTCTCTCTTTCTGTAGCTCTCTTTCTGTATCTCTTTCTGTAGCTTTTTGTCTGTATGTCTCTCTTTCTGTATCTCTCTCTTTCTGTAGCTCTCTCTTTCTGTAGCTCTCTCTTTCTGTAGCTCTCTTTCTGTATCTCTTTCTGTAGCTTTTTGTCTGTATATCTCTCTTTCTGTAGCTCTCTCTTTCTGTAGCTCTCTTTCTGTAGCTCTTTCTGTAGCTCTCTTTCTGTAGCTCTTTCTGTAGCTCTCTTTCTGTAGCTCTCTCTTTCTGTAGCTCTCTCTTTCTGTAGCTCTCTCTGTATCTCTTTCTGTAGCTTTTTCTGTATATCTCTTTCTGTAGCCTCTCTTTCTGTAGCTCTCTTCTTTCTGTAGCTCTTCTGTAGCTCTTTCTGTAGCTCTCTTTTTCTCTCTTTCTGTAGCTCTCTCTTTCTGTAGCTCTCTTAGCTCTCTTTCTGTATCTCTTTCTGTAGCTTTTTGTCTGTATATCTCTCTTTCTGTAGCTCTTTCTGTAGCTCTTTCTGTAGCTCTCTCTTTCTGTATCTCCCTCTTTCTGTATCTCTCTTTCTGTATCTCTCTTTCTGTAGCTCTCTTTCTGTAGCTCTCTTTCTGTAGCTCTCTTTCTGTAGCTCTCTTTCTGTAGCTCTCTTTCTGTAGCTCTCACTTTCTGTAGCTCTCTTTCTGTAGCTCTCTCTTTCTGTAGCTCTCTCTTTCTGTAGCTCTCTCTTTCTGTAGAGCTCTCTTTGTTTCTAGCACTTCTTTTGTTTCTTTTCTTCTGTTACACCCTCACGTGAGACCTGACTAGCATGCAGTCACATGGGCTTCCTGAGGAGAAGCTGCTGTGTTTTGCAGGCTCCTTTTAAAGGCTTCGCGGCGTGCAATGCTTCGTCACATGACCTTGACCTGCCTGGTCAAATCACATCATGAGGTGTGATTTTTACACGTGCTGACGGAAACATGATTTGGTGAGGGAAATCATGTAAGAAAGGTTGAATTTAGCACAATATTATGATTTCTATACAGTATACCGTTTGAAGAGAAGTGGACAAACTTCGCTTTCTCACATTATCTGTATCATATATCCCAGTGATTAATGGTTCTCATCTCGCCGAAATTTGAGAATCCGCCTCCTCCAGCCGACCTTCAGCTATGTTTCCCTGCACTGCTGTTGGGATTTCTGGATTGGTAATTAGTGACTAATAAGTTTCATAACTTTAGTTGCTTTATTTTTAATTATCTGAAAAGTGGTGACGGAAAGCATGTTAACTGATGAAAACAATATTACTTCTGTACGTATCAGAGGACTAAAGACAACCAAAATGCATTTATAAAGAGACCATTCCAGGTTTCTACAGATGAACATTAAAACACGTCACATGCTCATTGTGTTGTATTTGTCCAGTTTCACTGACCTTACAAGACCATTTTTTGTGTTAACTGCCCTAGATATGCTTCAGCAGGACTCTTTAACTACTTTAATAACTACTTTATTTCTCTTTAAATTGCAGCAGATTGGTATTTTGGTCAGTACATGCGAGCTCCCAGGACAATACGCTGCTAAGAGATTCTCTCTTAATGAGATGAACTGAAGCGGCAGGTGACATAGTTCAGTGATCATGTTATCAGATATCAGTTATCAATGTGTTTCCAGGCAGACAGTGTGGACGCTCTACTTTTGGTTCCTATCTCAGTAGCAGGGTGTGGCCACGCCCACAGGATGGTAAATTCAATACAGTCACACAACAGATTTTGCAATATAATAAATTATTGCATAATATTATTTTGCATAATATATTATACAAAATATTATTTTTGAATAATTTATTTTTCTTTAGCCCCTGATGTGTAGAATACTTTTTGCTCAACTGATAAAATATATTTCATAATCCTATACTACAGATATTCATTTGCCTAATTTGCATTAAGTTCTACATCTTGTTTGCATTAATTAATTCAAGAATTAAAATCTATTTTCAATTCTGAATGGCACACAAGTCCGTTTTCCTGTAAGCTGCTGTTACAGATCAGAGAACAGCTAAACCACAGTCACGTTAGTCCTCCTTATGCTTTCATCAACACAAATATTTTTCATTAAAAACCTTTTCAAAAATCAGTTTAGTCTCCATCACCATACAGTGAAATTTAAGAAAGGTGTTCACCTTCCAAACTGGGAGCAGAGAAGCAGATGGATTAAAGGAAGGCCTAGATTCACCAAAACAAATATATTATCAGAAAGATTAATGGTTTGTGGGTCCAGCAAACACCATCACACTGAGAGATGTGAAGAGGAACAGGAGAACTTGCACATGTAGCTGCAGTTTAATCAAAGTTAAGCCTTGCACTTTGATACTAGCTGCTGGCTGCCACCTAAAGAGCATCTAAACGACGAGCCTTTTAGTCAAATCAGATTTAGGAGCAATTACGTCCATGATGCGCCGCTCTCATCATCCACGTCTCAAAAGAGCGCAATGGATACAGACAGCACATGTCTGGAAACTCGACTATAATTGGACAGCTATTTAAGACATATTGCATCATTTTCCCAGTGGATGTAAATGTAATCTCATTCAAATGGATAGAGGAGCTTGTCTTGAACAGAATGGTTTAGCTTGAGCTTTTCATCACCAATCACTGCCTTGTATTGATGGAGGATGTTTGTGTGGTTCTTACATGTAAAAACTGCCAACTGCAAACCGTAGTTTGTATTTAGTGTTTGTGAATGAAAAATGACAGATAAATGGTAAAGCGTTCTGGTCGGCTGCAACATTGATTATGGATTTTACACAATGATCATATCAGTATTGTGCATTATCTCATGGTTATGTGACTGTGTTTAGAAGCAGACAGCAAGCACTTCTGAGTTATACTGTAAAAAAGAATGAGAAATTGGGGGGAGAGACTTAATAAGAAAATAAGAGAGTTTCTGACGAGCACTTACAGGTTCCAGCATTAATATTCAAATTCAGGCCACTCTGTTGTATTTTACTGACACATCCTGAGTCATTTGGACTCAGGATTTGTCAAGGAGAATCATTTGAAAATGGGGAGAAACAGCACAGAAATGTTAACAATCTTCTGCTTAAACTCCACAAACTCACCTGTGTGTCTGGGCTCTTAAAATACTGCGGGATTATTTAGACTTTCTTCATTCACCTTCATATCATCAACACTTATAATTGGCGAATCTGACTAAACGTTGCTGATTAATCAGATGCCAAGGCCCAGCTTTTGTAATGAACACTGAAAATTGCCTAATATTAGCTATCAATACAATATGAGCTATCGTTTCGGGCCTCTCTAATAGCAGCTCAGGACCTACAGCTGAATCGATTAACTGTGCTGATAGAAGAGCTTGCGAGAGCTGTCCAGGGCTTACCAGCCATGGCCGCCCAACCAGAGCCCAGTGGACCACGACCCCACAGTGCGGACTTTGTGCCAGAGCCCACCGCGGATGGAGAGCTGATGCTTGCCGCGACCGTCAAGCCATCGCCAACAGTAGCGACAGAGCCGAGGATCGTCCCGGAGCCTGCCCTGTCTGACCAGGTGCGTGAGCCGGCACTAAGGAATGCCACGGTGGACGCCAACATGGAGAATGAGGGGATGTTGGAGGACCCCGTCCACGGCACCATCGCTGAGGGTGAGTCTGGCTGGTTATCTAGAGATTTGTTTGACCTTCCCTCAGAGACTCTGATTTCTGTAGTTTCACATGAACTGGCTGATTTAGAAAAGATCCCACCCAACCTCCCTCTCCCGCCTCACTGCTTTGTGTCTTCCATTTTCCATGTCACCATAGCCTGGCTGCCCCTCTGCTTTTCCTCAGTTTGCCAGTGGGATCATGGATTCGCCGCGGGTCTGCCAGTCTCCTGCTCCACCCACGCCGAGGTTGGAGGATCTCTTGACTCTGTCTTCAGCCTTCAGCGCCCAGACTCCTCCTCAACCTTATGACCCTTCGGCTAAACCTGGTCTTCCAGCTCCCTTGTCTCCACCGTCGCCTGTCTGTCCACCAGCTCCACCTGGCTCCCTCGTCCCTCTGGTCTCACCCCAGTCAGCTGTCGACCCGCTATCGCTTCAGGACTATACTCCTTTGATTGCACCTCGTCGCTCCGTCCATCCGACTCTGTTGGACTCCTCCTTCCCTCTAGCTCCTCTTCGGTCCTCTGTCGCTCTGGCTCCACCACATCCCTCCGGAGCTCCGTTTCTGCCTTGGTCGCCGAAGCCCTCTGCTCCGCCTCGGCCCTCCGGATCCTTGTCGTCACCCTGGCTCATCGGCTCTCCGTCTACGTCTCTGGCTCTGTCATCGCCTGCTCCGCCACCGTCAGTCGTCCCCATGGAGTCATCAGCCTCTCCTCCACCATGGTTCCTTCCTCCGTCTGCTCCACCGTGGGTCATCCGATCAGCAGTCTGTTGGTCTCTCCTGTCTCGGTCCTGACTCCACCCTCCGTCGGCGCTTGCTTCCTCGCTTCAGGAGCCGCTCGTAGGAGGGGGGGCTCTGTTACAGTGGAGGCTCCTGTACCGCTTCCCCCGAACCGAGGGAACCGTCACCTGAATATTAGGTTGCTCTGGGACTACATTTCCCATAGGGCCACATTCCTGGGGCTGATTACTTCCTGTACACCTGATACCCATTAACTCTTGTGTATATAAACCCCAGTCTTTGATTAACTTATTGCGAAGTCTTGTTTTGCTCCAGCTAACATTTCTGAGCGTTTCTATTGTTTTTGGATTACCTGTTGTTACCTGGATTGTTTATCGTCTTTCTGATTGTTTGCTGTTGGGAAACTAAAAAACACCTTCAAGTCAAGAAATCTATATGTGGAGTCATTTACTTTAAAGGACAAATATTCTAGTCTTCAACATTTAGATTGTTCTGAGTGATGTGCAGCATTTTAAGAATTAATACAAATGAGAAGAGGCAGCTGTCAGTTTGAGAAACAACCGAGCAAGAACAAACAAACATGTTTAATAATAACGCTTAACTCTAACTGAAGTTCAAGCTTTAGGGTCCTAAAGAGTGTGCAAAGGGGGAAACCAAGCCAAATGCTCAGTTTGGAATTACAGACCATTAAAACAGAAGGTATATGAGGACAGTGGAGAATGCACTCAGCCCGAGTGTTCTCATGAAATTGAAAAGGTATTTTATGAGTCCATTTATATTTCATGAGATCTGAGTTGGGTCGCACATGTGAGTCAGTATAATAAAGACGCACAGAAAAAAACACAAGGAAATAAGAGGGTATCAAAAATTTCATGTTGTACTAAATTATGCAAGACTAAATTACAAATGTGTAGTCCAATTAAAATCTATGAAATATAATCCTGCACGGGAGAAACTATCATACAAATCCATCAGAAGAACAACACAAGGCCAGATTTATACAGATCAAACTGTGACAGCCTGAGAAACACATAAAACAAGGCGAATAACTGCTATATGTAAATGTGTGTGTTTATCATTTGCAGGCATTCATGACGGTAATATTGGGCAACTGAGAAAGAAAACATGGCTGATGCTTTTGCTTTATTAAGGTCTTAATAAATCAAAGTAGTTCAATATGCTTTTCTTTAGCTTTAACACTTCCACTAACAAACACCACACACCATCTGTTTCTATCTGTTATTTTTCAATCACCATGGTAACACATTTCCATCATTTTACCACTTTGATAAAAATACAGACTCTGGTCCAAAACACACACAAGAATTGGAAAAACAGTGCATTTTAATGAAGTGCTTCCCGTTCATGTTAGGATGAACTATCTTACCTTTATATTCATCTTACCTTTCTGAAAACAATGTTTATGTGTCTGCACATTTGCGGTGCTTTAAAATTGTATTTACATGAACAGCCCAGAACAGTATGTTATGGAACAGAGCTACACTGTACTGTAAAACAATGCCCTTCACAAATGCATCAAATTATTAAATTTACTTAGCATATACAATCAATTATCAGTGATCCTGTTTTCAATTATCAGATGGTCTCGTGATAAATTCCCCCTATAACTGACTGCACCATCTTTCTCCAAAATCAATGTCCAGTTCCAAATTAAGAGCTAACAGTCGTGGAGAGAAACCTCACTGATCACAGCAGACCTGAGTGCATGCCAGAACCAGAATCCAGCCCGACATATGAACTCATATTTCACTGGGCCTTCATAAGCCACCAGCAGAAAACATTAATCATGAGCCATGTGACGGCCAACGGCGCCAGCGCCTGAGGACCCCCATTCATCCTGCCTCATTACAGACTTCTGCTCCAATTGAATCCTTCAGATATTGCATGCCTGGTGTATTTCCTGTCTGAACTGCAAGAGTACAGCGAGATGAACAGGCAGTAGACATCTGATTGGCTGTGTGCTTCTCTCTACCATGAGGCAGCTCTGAACGTGGTGTTTACAGGTGCCTATAGACCTCCATTACTCAAACTGAGATGAGCCCAGTGCTGAAACAGAGATGCTAATTGTTTCGCTGCTGTCATATATAAGCACTGTACTGTTCGATTAATTGATATGAGGAAACCACACTTATATTCAGGATTCGTTCTCTGAAACAGGTGATAATGTTACAAATGATAATGCTGTGTCATACATTCTAGAGAATTGTGTTGACTGTCCTGTTTTAACATGACAATGTCTCACATGTGCACACATTGAGGTCTATATAGAAGTGGTTTGAGTCTGCACAATGCCCACACATGAACACGCCTGTAACAGCGAACCAGACCCTTATCGTCCACCATCAGTGTCTAATCTCACTGATGCTCTTGTGTCTGAGAGGAAGAACCTGTAAATCTCCTCAGCCATGATCCAGCTGGTGTAAAAGAAGAAGGGGGTTTGTCGTGTGCAACACAGCACACATCAGTGAAATCAGACGCTGATATGTTGGGTAGCTCACTGTTCAGTCATCTAAAGGTGTTCAGTGGTGTCTGGTGTTCTGGGCTTTCTGCAGGCCAGTCAAGTTCATCCACAGCAGATTTAATGAACCACTTCTCTGTAGACCTCACACACTCCATTCTGGATCAGAAAAGTCCAAGATTCTCTGGAATGTCAATGTACGGTGTAGCATTAATGTTTATTTTCACTGGAATTACTGTAATAACCAAATAGGTTCATTAGCTAATTAAACATCTTAAACATTAGACATCTTGAGCACTTTTGATTCTTAGGTAAGTTTATCCTTCATTTTCCAAACACACACAGAGTGACCAGTGGAAGTGATCCTTATTTCATGTTGAGCTGAGTGTAATATCTTATACAATTTAGCATCAGGTCTGTAGCATGTTTAGATATTTTAATGGAAAACAATTAGTAATAATAACGAATAATGAATATTACAGAGGTTCAGAATGTTGTCTTGAATTTGACATGCATTAAGTTTGGCTCTTCTCCATCATTTCTGTACGCAGGTTCTGTAGTGTGACTCTAGCAGGGCTCAAGCTCTGATGAACTGGAGACATTTGGAGACACCGCATCTCTTCTCACCATTTCACATTTCCTGTCCACCTGCCTATACCTCTCTCTCTCTCTCTCTCTCTCTCTCTGACAGCTTCTTAACTCTTCTCACTTTATGCTCCAGAAAATCCCTTTCATCAAGTGAAGTTCTCTTAGATTTCAATGCTGTAATTTCAACAGTACAACAAATGAATGATATCAGCAGTTAGCTGTGTGTGTACACGGGTCTACTGTCTGTCTGTACAGGTCAATGTTGTCGACTAACATTGTTCCAGGCAAGTAAATGTCTTTACACTGATAGGGGCTGGTGTAGAACACCATGTTAACTCAAAGAAAACTTTGAATACATGTACTAAATTTGCTAGATTTGTGTCAAACAACACATCACTTCCAACTGAAAAACAAGACAGAAACACTAAGGAAATGATATACAGTAATTATACAGTACTAACAGAGATAAACAACAAATTATGAATTGAAAAATATTCTGACAACACAAGATCATGATTATAATATTTAGTCATTATCCGGGTGTTCCAGTTTACAATCTTGAGGATTTCTTTCTTTTATCCACAAAATAGCCTCCAAATGCTGTGCAGATTTCATGAATAAATATAGCGTGATTTTCTGCATCTGTGGTTTCATAATGTAAAATATGTCCCATCAATAAATCTCAGCCATTTCCATCACTGGTCATTATCATCTCTCAAATGTTGACGACCATCTCTGAATACAATTAATCAATATCAGTGTGAAATAGAATCATAAGAAATTCATAGAGCAGCACAAAGTACAAAGAGCTTTACAGTTATCAATATATCAATGCACTGTAGCTTCAAAGGTATAGGTGCAAACAATGCCAAGATCATGGGTTCAATTCCCACAGAATGCATGAACTGAATATAATGTACACTACCAGTAAAAGTTTAAGATCACTTATTTATTTTTTTATATTTTTACCACATTTTAGAATAATAGTAAACCCATCAAAACCAGGAATAACAATAGCAACCGTGGGAATTGTGTTGGGACTAAAAGCATCCAAAATAAATGACCAGTTATATTTTAGCCTCTTCAAGGTAGTCACTCTTTGCCTAGAATTTGCAAAATCTAATAGTTTAATAAACTGAACTAAATAAGAATAATGAACTAAAAAAATAGTTTTCTAATGACAGAAATTATGTTGGCACAATTTATTTCTACAAAAGTAATTTAAAACATTGAAATTCACCTTCAGATGAAGATTTTTTATTATTCGAGTGAGTTTTTAACATGACAGCCTCAGTGTAATACTTCAAGCTAACAGATACATACATTACCTCTTACATTAGCTAATACATTTTCATTGAAATACTTTCTGTTGTCTTTTAAAGATGCGCTCAGACATTTTTTACAGTGTATACTTTACAATGTTTTACATTTTTCCAAAAGTTTACATAAAGATATAAATATATTTTTAATGAGAGACTCAAAGACAGTTTTAGCGGTTCACCTCATGGGGGCCGACATGTCATGGCCACATGATCAGCTCAATATCAATCACTTTCTCTCTAGCACTCCTGTTATTGGATATTGACATGTATGCATTTGGCAGACATGTTTATGTAAAGCAACTTATAGTGCATTTAATATGTACATTTGATACTTTTGTGTTCTCTGGGAATTGAACACTGTCCACAAGCATCTCACAAGGATGTGGTTTGCAACCCATTTTATATCAGTAAAGTTACAGAGTGAACAAGGGTGTTCAAGTAGAAAACTGCAAGATTTCTAAGGCTGATTGGGAAATTGATTAGATTGTGAGATTTAAAAGCATTATTGCCATTCAAAAAGCAAAGTTGTGTCAGAGGAAGTTACTACATTTTGTTAAAAAGCTTTTTTTAGAATAACATGCTAGTTTCATGTGGTGCTGTTAGCAGACACACTGATCCAACCACAGTCTGAAATGTAAATTCATTTCAGAGGCAGAAAAAGCTGTTACATTTTCATGAAATACAGCATGCCAATCTGATCCCAATAACAGAATATGTATTAATAAATAGCCTTAATTTTGATTTCATGTTTACTATGACGTTCACACAGTTCCGTTCACCACAATATAACAGCAGCTAATTCATCTGCCATATATTCACACTTTACACACTTTATACAATTCTGGATCCACACTAGACGCTGCATTAATAACACATTAACTCTCAGCTGGCACGTGACCAACCACAGGAGAATTTGTGCTAGCCGTGCACTGGAGTGATCGCTTCATTGTCTCCTGCAGCTCATTAGGGCCATGCAAGCATTATTAAAGAGATTTGCAGTCTCCGTTTTAAACAGTGAAGGCTCATTTTTACTGTATTTAATGATGTATCAGGGGAGCACAGAAACGATTACTCCACACTGAGTGTGCACACTCAGAGGAATTGCCCAGATGCTTCTCAAATGTGTTTTTATGTATAGATAACCAACACTGAGTCTAATGACTTTTACTGTGATAAGTAAATCACAGCCCAAACTACAGTTAGCAAATCAGTGACAGATCACTCAGACCTAAAGCAGTTTATGCACCATTTACCTTCATTTGCTGCCATGGGGATGCTGTGGTGAATTTTAAAGTAAGAGATGTAAGTTGTGATGTGAGGATGCAACAGTTACCAGCAGAACACTGGAGAACATCTGAAGTTTGAGAATAAATGAAACATGTTAGGTTGATGGTAATGTTTAATAAGGTGTTACTCGGTTAAAGGGGTTTGATTTTTATGGTAATAGCACTAGTAATACTACCATCAGCAATTAACAGTTACCATTACCTACTGTTCCAATTATGATTTCAAAAACGCCCAAACATACGACATTACTCCAATTCAATATCTATTAAATATAACTCAGATTCTTATTGCAAGATCTTATTGCATAAACCCAAATTCTTACTGGATTGTTTTGACTATAGGGTAACAGTTTTAGAAATAATTGTTACAGGTACAAACCGGTGAAAGAACCCAATCACAAGGATTTTCAATAGTGGCTGTTACTGTGTTTTCTCCATTGCTGTTCTTGTGGGTGATAAGTTAGATCTGGCACATTAGAGCAAATGAAGGATCTCATGGCTCACACTGATATTGACGGCGGTCCAGCAGTTCCGCTTGACATGTTTGAAGCTCGGCTGTGCACAGTGGCAAGTCATTGACTTTCTCCTCCAGAGGTAAAGGTCGAGTCATCTGGAGACAGATCTCCTCCCACAGGAGATGATCATTAATGAAGCCCCACTCCAGCAGTGTGGATGCAGAACAGATGGTCTGTATTCAGTCAGAAGTGGAGGGTTGCAAATCAGGAACTAGTTCTTATTCAAAACTCATTCCACTACTGAACGGCCCCATCTTAGCAGCCCTTTAAAACACTGAAACAACTATGCAGCAGAATCAGAATCTGAATCAGACTTAAATCCCATTAAATCCCTTATAATTTATGGAATGAGTGGAATGAAACAATGTTCCTCCAGGACCATAATGCCTCATGGTGTTTTAGAGAGCGATCTGGTAGCCAGTGGAGTGAGATCAGGAGGGGTGTAATGTGAGCTCTCTTTGGTTGGTTGAAGACAAGACGTGCTGAAGCATTCTGGATCATTTGCAGGGGTTTGGTTGTGTTGGCTGAAAGGCCGGTCAGAAGGGCATTGTCCAGCCTTGATATTCCAGCCTTGATATTTACGAGTGCTTGGACTAGGAGCTGTGTGTGTTGCGTGCTCAGACAGGAGAAGACTTTCCTGATGTTGTAGAGCACATAATAAAAAAATATATTTTATATATCATATAAAAATATATGATATAAACCAACATGTATTTTTACTAGATTTAATATGAAAAATGCTTGATTTTATATTGCCAGAAAAAGTATACAAAATATATTGGAAATATTCTATATATTATCCAGCCCTATTCTTGTGGTATACAGTATGCTGCTGCTAGCTCTGTAGTGTAAAGACGGCCCCAGAAGGGCCAACCACAGCTCAGGGCCCTGTACATAGTGTCCACTGGGTCATCATTACCTCACAGCAGAGAGACTGTATCACTGGTCAGGTACACTCATACACACACACAGCAGAACTGCTCATAGTAACAGACTGTAGTCTGTTTTCTTCAGCAACAGTTGTATCTCAACCTGCAGCTCCTCATGCAAATCAAAGCATGTTCTCCTGCAGGTAAAGTGTGTGGCAAAGCAAATTGGATTGAATGTAATTCAGGTCTCACAGGGAATTAATCAATAATGCTGAGAAACAGCTTTTACCAGATCTTGTTCGGAGCCTTTTGCGTTTGCATTGCACTCTCGCCTGATAAATTCTGCATTTCCATACTGTGGCGAGTTACAATAATCAGATGTTTCTCTGCTTTATGTCTCTCCATCTTCCTGCTCGTTCTGATTTTCTCACAGTGCAGCACTTCAGAAAAATAGCTTTTCCATTACAATTTCTGGATTAGGACTGACACACTGGCTTCACGCTCTTGTGAGAACACAATTCCCAACAGGCGCAGGTGCAAAGCAGAAGGATACACAGCTACACACACCATAACTCATACTCACCCACACTTATGAAAGCTTTTTAGGTTCTGCTGCCATCTCTGCAATCAAAAGTGAGAGCACCTCCACATTCTGCACCGCTGTCTGTCTGTACCCTCCACACCTGCATGTCGCCAGAAGAAAACATTCATCCGTGATGACTTTCCCTCTGCTGTATGTCCTCGTTTAGGTATGGAAATATTTTTTGTCAGAATAAAGAAACAGAATAAAAAACAATGCTGTCATGCTGGAGATGAATGACATAAGTTTCATGTGGCTTCATAATGAGAGTGAAGCATCATGGGCGTTTGGGTTTGTATAGAATTATTGTTATTGATAAAGACACCAGCCAAATGTGGGAATTTTTCAACGCTTTATCTGTCCTCCACTGGTGGGCTGTAAGACACCTTGGTTTTGAAGGATGCGCTGGAAGAAATCCTGGAAGAAAATATTCACAGTGCTGCAGAATATTGCATGTTTATTGCTAAACTTTGTCTATTTTAATCACATTCATAAATATGTATGACATTCAGAAATTTGCACAGCTGCATATCAAATAATTGTAAGTCCAAAGCTCAGCAAGAACGTATTACATTATAGAAAATAACAGAACCACTTTCTCCTTTCCCTGCCTGGCAGGCGATCACCAAATCTATTAGTGACCATTAGTGCAGAGCTAAAGAGTCCTCGTTTGTGTTTGCCACTGATAAGACCTGCTCTGGTCCAGACAGCAGTGGGCAGAGTGTGTTTGTAATGAGTCTTTCTTACACATCTGATTAAGAGACACCTCCAACAGTCCCGGTTCCATGAGGAATTGAATGAAACTTCATCTATGCCATTTCAACGTTTTCATAGTGCAGGAATAATGTCCACTGTTTGTTGTTTCTTTAACCAGCTGGAGAGGTTTTTCTGTCCATGTCTCCTCACATAAACATGTGACAGAAACACAACCTTTGCAGCTAATTCTGGAAACAACCCACTGGAATTTAATGAGTGGCAACAATTCCCTCCGAACCGAAGCCAGAAACCTGCTCTCGGCCATCAGGCAGCTCAAACACAATTAGATGTGGTTGTGAAGCAGTAAGATTCTGATGGATAACAAGTTAAGTAGTTAACACACGTCAAGGAAATATTGCAGTTTGCATCACAGAAACACTGAGCTACAGCGTTCTGAGCAGATATACATTGAGCTTCCAAACACCCCAAAATAGACCATGTCTTTCAGTCATCCTATAAAGTACAGTGTGGCAATTATCTATAAAACACCTCTTCTCCTGTTGATGTTACCTGTTAAGACAGCCACACTTTATCAAACACAGGCCAAATGAAGTTTCACACCAGCAATGCAGCAATCACACCTTGCCATGCTGCACGTTGCTCTAGCGGTGATGAGCACATTGAACTGTGGCTTCATTTGGTCATACAGGGTTGTCGCTCCATGCTGCTTTGACACATTTTTCATGGTCTCACATCTCTGGGCACATCCTAAAGTATTGGGCCTTTCAGGAAATTAATTGTTAAATGTGAGAAGATGGATGTTTGGGCCCAGCCTGCTGGAAAACCTGATCCCACCTCAGTCTTAATGGACTAGCGAGGCAATCCTGTGGGAGCTGCAGAACTGTAAACCACTGGACCAAGATGCTTAGCCAACAGTTCCATCATCACAATAACATGATCGTTCAGGCTGGAGAGGAGCTGGAGGAAAACAGGCTAAAATGTTTCTCCTCAACAGAATTTGCTGACATGGCATAATTTCAGACAGAGCTCAGATTTATTTCATGATATAATGAAAAGATAAATAATGAAAGAGTGTTTTGATTTGATGATAAAAAGAAAATGCATAATTTAATACAATGCCCTAAGAATTCACAAAAAATGAAGTGCGTTGTTTATTTGCATGTGCTTCCTGCACCTGATTTATACAGTTCAGGTAACACAGCAAACATGCACAAGGTCAAAAGTTAATGCACAAGGACAATATTAAATTCAAAGATTTGTAGGGTGCAGTTCCCAAATGGAACACAGAATACAAGATAATCACGCATGAGATGATAGAAGCAAGTTATACCATGTTATACCATGTTTCCTGTATTTCCTTGATGAAATGAAAGACAGACAGACTTAGAGCAGAACCAGTACATAATTAATTAATGCAGCCTAACTATCCCTTAAGATATTTTAGTAATATATCTATGAGAATATGTATAGGCTAGAATAGAGATGGTTCTTTAATCTAAATTTAAACTGATAAAGTGTATCTGCCTCATAGACAACGCTGGGAAGACTGCTCCAGAGTTTGGGCACCAGGTATGAAAAGGATATACCGCTTATGCTTTAAAAATTGATTTTGAAATTCTGGGTGTTATCAACTGGACAGAATTCTGAGATCACAGTGAATATGAGGGACTGTAATGAGACAGGAGCTCACTCAGGTACTAAGGAGATAAACCATTCAGGGTTTATACAATGCTTGATGGGCAGCCAGTGCAGTGTTGACAGAAGTGGACTAATATGGTCATACTTGTTTGTTTTTGTAAGAGCTCTGGCTGCTGCATTTTGGACCAGCTGGAGTTTTTGTACTGAACCTGCAGGGCAGCCACCAGTAAAGCATTACAATGATCAAGTCTTGAAGTCATGATGCATGAATTAACTTTTCAGTGTTTGACATAGAGAGTATGTGTGAAGTGACATGGGTACATTTAAAAGGACTTTTAAAGTCTGTTTTAAGTGACACACTTCCTTCTGCCAGTTGGTGGCACTATAACTGTGACTCCCCATAGCCACCTTTATGACAAGTCTCTAGGATCAAACATACAGCACGTTTGAATGAAATCTCTCAATGTGCGCTTTAGATACGAGACACTTCCTGTTTCCATTTTTTGACATAAATTTATTGTCTCTCCATGGCAACACCATTCAAGAGATCAGCAATACCTTCATAATGAAGCATAATCAGTGTCTTGGTATGACACTTTCCAAGTTTGGTGACCATTAAATCTCTTGCACTTAGAGAAACATGAGTGCAGGTGAGGAGGACCATCTTAGACGGCTTTGACATTCCCTCTGTGTGTGTTGAGGTGGTTAACACTTCAGTCACCACAACCTTCCCCTGATTCTCCTGGTGTCCTCAGAGCACCAGCAGTCTCTCCTTTAAAACAAAAGGGCAAGTGGCAGCCTGACACAAAGTCAATAGCGATGACACGATGGTATTTGTGGCTATTGTCAGGTGACCGGCTTGCTTACAATCTAAATGAAGAAGGCAGCAAGAGTGAGGAACAGCACAGATCTGTGTGTGTGTGTGTTGTCACATCTGAAGAACACAGCCAGAAATTAGAACACATCACTTTCAATGAAGTTTCTAAGACATGACCTGCAGGTTAAAATATGTATTAAAATACACTATTAAATTCACAACAAGTACTAACCCTAACCATAAGTATAATGGTCATGAATCATTGCCTTTGTTTACATTGTAACAAACCTTCCCATGATCCAAAAAGGATGATTACTTTTTTGGATTGTATATACACAATTGGATTTTTAACACTTTTGGACTCGGGGACTGTTTTAGGTTATGGTTTAATGGACTCCATGCTTTCAACAGGTTAAGTTTTAGTATGTTGTTCTAAGTTCAGTTTTAATGTAGGAAATACACTCTATAGGAAATACACTACAATTATTACATTTATAACCGTTGTAAGTCTCATCCTTTTAACTCTAATTTAATCTCACACAGCAATATCTGATCCGTTTTAACGTGTAACTCAAGTAATAAGGCTTATTGTTACGTGTACACTAGCTTAATTTTTGTCAATAATCAAAGCAACGATTAAGGGATTGATGTGTTTACATGTGCAAAAAACTAATTTATTAGTAACAAATATTGTACTAGTTATAGTAACTTCAGTCATGGGCTTAAATGCTTTATTATAATGGAAGTAATCATTTATATAAGTTTCAGTTTATACATTTAAATACCTGTGGATACAACAAAAATGTGCAGTATCTAATTCCATTAGATATATAATGCTGCTGTCCACAACGAATGTAATCATGCCAAACATAAATAACTAGAGACAATGGTATCTTTGTTCAGCTTTTTTTAACAAAATGTGTCAAAAAATTCCCCAAAATATGTCTCAAAAGACCACAAGGGGGCATTAACTGATACACACTGATTCTTTGTGTGATTCTGTGGTGGTTCATTCACATATCGAGTTGGCTTTAATGCTTCTCATTTAATTCAACAAAGTTGGGGAGAAGCATGGTCATGTAATCCAACCAATTATTGCGCAGGGGTGTGTACATATACCCATCCCTCACCTCTGTCCTATGACAGTTTTGCAGCATTTTGTCCATCCTTTTTGCTGAAGCTCATCCGCCCCAATCTCTTAGCCCAAGGAGTGATCCCTCTTCACCAGACATCGCTGTTGAGTTTCCTTCCTTATCTCAGGGGCATTGGTCCACCCGCTCCACTTCACACACACAAAGATGCCCAGGTCTACCTCACCTCTGCCGACATGACACCATTTTCCTGCATCACATTTATACTCAGCCATTCCTGCAATAGAAATATAGACCATAAAAACATTAAGACAAGCCCTACTAAACTCTGACATCCAGTTTTCACGTAGATTATATGAAGCACAGCTGATAATTTATACGTTTCTAGACTGTGGCGATATTTCGTTAGCCCTCAAAATTCCTCTTGCATACTTTGCTTTGCTGAATTCTGTATTGCATTTGACTGTTATACAGAGATAATCTGTTCGGATTTCCCCCAAAGACAGCACAAACTAAATGATTATCTCTCTTTAATTGCCGAGCTCACTGTCTTATGGCAGCAGTCATTTTTACACATACCATAAGCTGTTTTTAGCTAAATGTGGCATACACGTTGCCCACAAAAGGGTATTCTTTGGCTGTTGTAATACATCATGCGCAATTTGCAGTTCAGTTAATTATTCTACTATGACTTGTTCTCAAATCAATCCATCAATTTTCTCTGCCCAGAACCAAACTCTGTTAAATCTACCAGCTACATCCCACAGCCTGCTTCCCCAGGGAAGATGCCTCCTTCGTCAGGGATTCTAGAGGCAGACCTGTCCAAATTTCCTCCAACAGACAGGTCTGCAACAATTTTAACTAAGGAAAATGAACAAGGCAACACTGTCGCTACCTATATATCTGTAACTTTTGCACCAGCGCCCATGCCGCCCTGTTTGTCCAGTGCAAAAGTCTATGAATAAAAATTCTAAAAAATTCAAATTGATCTTTTGACTCCTGTGAATATTTCCTCCCCTGACATTAACTTTATGACCTATCTGTCAGGTCTCTAACTCTGCTTTAATCCCAGTCAAAATATCATCTGTGATAACTTTCAATCTGCTCTAGCAGAGCGTGAAGTAGACAAGTTGACTAGAAAGAACTCGAGTAGGGTTTCATGATTGAATCTTTTAAATTTGCCTACTTTTAAATGTTTTGCTATCAGCCCCATCGGTCTAGTCACTAGAAAATTTTGGAGGAAAAATGCATAATAATCAAAACCAATTCTCTTGGTTTCCTAGCATTAACAGTCTTATTCCTCTGGAAGAATACTCTCTACATGACCACAATATCGACCAAGGAATAACAATGATTAAATATGTCGGCCATGTCACATGGTTGGCAAAAGTAGATATAACGTCAGCGTTTAGAGTAATGCCTGTCATCTGAAATTTACTGCATTTATTTGGTGTCTGCTGGCATAATAAACTGTACTTCACTGCCTTTACCTTTCGGCTGCAAGCCCCAAAATTTTCAACAGACTGTCTGAAGCCATATGCTGGATCCCGTCTAACAAGTATGTCATCCCTGTACTTTTCTATTTAATGATTTTTTGAATAATCTCACCACATGGTTGCACATCTCCTCACAGTCTAAAAAGTATTCCCAGAACTTAAAATCCTGATCGCTCAGACAAACCCGATTGCTCTCTTATTTGTGAGTATAAATAAAGGAAATAATGTCAATGCAAACTGTGTTTTACCTGTTGAAACCTTCAAACCTGACGTGTTGCAGGTCTGAGGTCCCTTCTTATTCCTTCATCTTGTCCACTGTTCTCCTTCATTCTTCTTCCTGCCCTTCCTGCCTTGCAACTGTTCTGTCTAAGGAAAACCAAAACATTATTTTACCCTCCATGGAAGAGTTTAAGCAGTAGACATTTCTGTCTTCCAGCACATCATTGTGTGTTTATACACTGTTTCAGTTTGAGGGATCTCACACATAAGAGGATGCTGTGTGAAAATTGTGGGTGTGTGCCAATCAAATTAATTTGTAATACTGATTGCAAGTAGTATCTGGAAAACACAGAGACCTTCAACAAAGTCCACGTGTGATCCAGTTCCATGGCTCCAAAAGTTCATCAAATGCGCCATTATGCTGTTATCATGTGCACACGAGCTGTGGCGAACACTTTTAGTGTCTTTATCTTTGTGTCCATGCCTCCTCCTGCTTCTCCTGACAAACTCCTGCTCTCCTCATGAAGCACATCCCTCATTCATTGTAATTACAGCCAGTGAAATTGAACTGAAGCGGGTTTGTTTACTGCTTAGCATTCCAAGAATAAACCCAGTCTTCACAGACAGCTGAAGGTTTACCTAAAGCAACTCCCACTAATGTGTATTTGTGTTTTGCTCTGTTATTTACAAATTAGCTGTGTTGATTGATTGGTTGGGTTAGTGATGATCGTATTTCGTTTGTTGACAATGTAAATTAATGGGTGGAATAGTTGTAAATAACCTTTTATATTAATATATAGTACATTATGTGAAATGACCTAAAAGCGACATTACGCTTGTGACATTTACCGTAGCGGCACATATTTAAAACTAGATAGTAAAGTTTGAAGACAAGCTTTATGTTGGCTTGACAAAGCTCAGCCTTAAATGTGTTTAATGTTTTAAAATACTTTAGGTGTGACATTTTCTAACAAAATGTTAACAAGTTTAAGATGTTTTAGTTGTTAATGTTTTAACATAATTTAGTATGATTTTAGAATATTGTAGCAAGATGCTAAAATATTCTTACATGCAGCTAACACATTTCAACATTTAAACATGAATTAGCATGACACAAGCACATTTTAGCACGACACTAAAACATTTCATCATGATGCTAACACATTTTAACATGACGCTAACAAGTTTTAGAATTAATTAGCATGATGTTAGCTGACATTAGCATGACAGTAGGGTGGTTGCTCGGTTGTTACATGGCTGCTAGGTGGTTGCTATGGCGTTGCTAAGTGGTGACTAGGGTATTTGAGGTGGTTGCTAGGGTGTTGCTGTGCAGTTGCTGAAGTACCAGGGGTAATTGTTTGGGTGTTGCAATGCAGTTGCTAGGGTACCCTGAGTGGTTTCCAGGTTTTTGTTATGTGGTTGCCAAGGTACCCAGGGTTGTTGCTAGGGTGTTGCTATGCGGTTGTACGGTGATTGCTATGCAGGTACCCTGGGTGGTTAGTAGGGTGTTGCTATGCAGTTGCTATGCATTGTTACCATGAATTAACATTTTGCTAGCATAATTTATGATGCTAGCACATTTTAGCATGATGCCAACATGTTTTAGCATTAATTAATGTGATGCTAGCACATTTTAGCATGACTTATCATGACATTAACATGTTTTACCGTGATAAATATACTGAAATATGGCTTATTCATGATGTTATGCAGTTGCTAGGGTGCTCTAAGTGGTTACTAGGCTGTGGCTAGGAAATTGCCAGGGCAATACCTAAAGTTCACTGATAGCCGGAGTCAAATAAGCCCATCTACTCTACAATGTTCCAATGCTGAGATATGGCTTATTCATCTCATTACATGGTTGCTAGGGTATATCTAGACAGTTCACATGGTCAGACTAATAGGCCGGTGTGTCTCTATGATATTCTGGTGCTGAGATCATTCATGTTGGTTGCTAAGGTGCTCTGAATTGTTGCTAGGGCACAGCTGGACAGTTTCCATGGTAATATGAAAATCAGAAGACTACTTGTGGGTTTGAGTCAAAACAGACCACATCTCTATGACATTCTGATGCCTCCCTCTATTTTCAACGGAAGTATAGGGTTGCTAGGGTACTGTAAATAGTTGCCAGGGTGTGGCTATGAAGTTATACTGTTACCATTTGTTGCTGCTTGCTAAACTGAGCGATATGAGCCCACCCTCAAGTCAAGAGCTTTGACATCACAAAATTCATTCAAAATTCAATTTACTAAAAACACCATAGATCACTTATAAAAGTCACAGCACATCTCTCCTCAGTAAAGCCGTCATTTGAGCCCTCATTCATTGTACAACAAACGGTGCGGGACTAGTTACGAACCGAAGAAGAAGAACGCAGGAGAGTGATGCTGGTGCTTTGCTTCACAAGCGTCACTAATAATCAGCACTGTCAGGATGCTCAGATCTGGCTGACGCTCTTCATCTTCAACACAACATTTCTCAACAACACAAATAATACATCCAAACTTGTTGTTATTAGTGCAGCATGCAGAGCGTGCCATTTTCCTTAATCTTCAAGTTTCTCTCTTGTTCAAGGGAAAAGTGACCAAAATTTTTGTCTTCAAAACAATGTTTTTGAAGTAGTTCACAATTTGCCATCCAACTACAATGAAATCTGAACTTAATTTTAAATGTCATGACTGTTATTGTGAAAAGTGTCCTCATATAAAAGAAATCATTACATTGATTTTGTAACAAATCAAATGTAAAGGTTATTAGGTTATAGTTACTGCTTTATATGTAGCGATAAAATAGCTGTAATGTACAGCAACAGACACCAAATTATCCAACAAACTACAGTATTAAACTACCAAACAGGCTATAAAGTCTAGCACAGCGGACTCGTGCACAGCGGACTCGTGGAAAACACGTCGGTTATCATCACTTTATTCATGACTCGTGTATTACTAACTCAGCATTCTCTCCTGATGTTGAAGTGAATAAAACACTTGACGGACACCACACCTCCTGCACACCTCCACACCTCCTGCACACACACCTCCTGCACACCTCCACACCTCCTGCATACCTCCTACACACCTCCACACCTCCTGCACACCTCCTGCACACACACCTCCTGCACACACACCTCCTGCACACCTCCACACCTCCTGCACACCTCCACACCTCCTGCACACCTCCACACCTCATGCACACCTCCACACCTCCTGCACACCTCCACACCTCCTGCACACCTCCACACCTCCTGACACACACCTCCTGACACCTCCACACCTCCTGCACACCTCCACACCTCCTGCACACCTCCACACCTCATGACACACACCTCATGCACACACCTCATGCACACCTCCACACCTCATGCACACACACCTCCTGCACACCTCCACACCTCATGCACACACACCTCCTGCACACCTCCACACCTCCTGCACACCTCCACACCTCATGCACACACACCTCATGCACACACACCTCCTGCACACCTCCACACCTCATGCACACCTCCACACCTCCTGCACACCTCCACACCTCCTGCACACACACCTCCTGCACACCTCCACACCTCCTGCACACCTCCACACCTCATGCACACACACCTCATGCACACACACCTCATGCACACCTCCACACCTCATGCACACACACCTCCTGCACACCTCCACACCTCATGCACACACACCTCCTGCACACCTCCACACCTCCTGCACACCTCCACACCTCATGCACACACACCTCATGCACACACACCTCCTGCACACCTCCACACCTCATGCACACACACCTCCTGCACACCTCCACACCTCATGACACACACCTCCTGCACACCTCCACACCTCCTGCACACCTCCACACCTCCTGACACACACCTCATGCACACACCCCCACACACACCTCATGCACACACACCTCCTGCACACCTCCACACCTCCTGCCACACACCTCATGCCACCACACCTCCTGCACACCCACCTCATGCCCACACACCTCATGCACACACACCTCCTGCACACCTCCACACCTCCTGCACACACACCTCATGCACACACACCTCCTGCACACCCACCTCATGCACACACACCTCCTGCACACCTCCACACCTCCTGGCACACACCTCATGCACACACACCTCCTGCACACCTCCACACCTCCTGCACACCTCCACACCTCCTGCACACACACCTCATGCACACACACCTCCTGCACACCCACCTCATGCACACACACCTCATGCACACACACCTCCTGCACACCCACCTCATGCACACACACCTCATGCACACACACCTCCTGCACACCTCCACACCTCCTGCACACACACCTCCTGCACACCTCCACACCTCATGCACACACACCTCATGCACACACACCTCCTGCACACCTCCACACCTCCTGCACACACACCTCCTGCACACCTCCACACCTCCTGCACACACACCTCCTGCACACCTCCACACCTCCTGCATACCTCCTACACACCTCCTGCACACACACCTCCTGCACACCTCCACACCTCCTGCACACACACCTCCTGCACACACACCTCCTGCACACACACCTCCTGCACAACCATGTTCTCTCTCACCGGAGGAAAGTGGGCAGTGGACCAAACCACTGCGGCAAGAGGGGGGTTATAAACGTTTCTAAACTTAAAACGTATTTGCCCCGTTTGCGTTTGTATTGTCTAAGTATTTAAAGTGTATAAATAGTGTGTGATTGTTTGTCTGTTTATTTTTTGTCTGGGATTTTTGTCTGTTTATATTCTACATTTGTCTTCAATAGGGTCCACTTTATAAACTAAATGAAAACAAATTCGGGCATTAAATGTCTGTCCCTGCAAACGTGCAAGCTTTATAGTGGTAGGAAAGATCTATACTGAAATCGTTCATGCATTACAATTAAACAATTTAATAATAAACTTGCGCCTGTAAGACTCAGTTGTGCAGGCCATTTCCGCAGACGCGTTTCTTTAGCGCAAGTGCATTGTGGGCATTTATGTCATGTAGTGAGTGCATAAGTCTACAGTATTTTTGAACAACACTAAAATTAGGGATGGCCGATACAACACCGACGTTTCGATGTCGTGTCGACGTCCAGAAGAACGGAGGTTTGAATCCGCTCTGAAATGTGACGCAAACACGCACGTCACGTGACTGCGGCTACAAACACGCACGTATTACGTTTGAACAAAATAAAAAACTTGATATGTAACACGCGTGATGCATTTTGTCTTAATTTCTTTTATTAATCTTAATTTCCCATGAGCAAAATACCCTACAGTTATTCACATCGAGGAGCCTACAGGTAACAAAAATCAAATAGTTAAATAGTTCATACAACAGCGTGAACATAAGACGCCTAACCAGGATTGAAAAGCACTCCGACCACACCACGACCACGACCCCCACCACACCCCAACCACACTCCGACCACACCAGCACCATCCGACCACAACACCACACCACCACCAACACCCCCCCCACCACCACCACCACCCCCCCCGACAACCACCCCACCCCCCCCCCCACACCCCCCCCCCCACACTCCTCACGCTTTTCGTGAAATGTTCGTCAACACTTTTCTGAATCGTTGTTTCAGATCAACGCGTGCAAGTGACCACCAGGTGTCACCATTGAGATTGAGATTGATTAAAAAAGCTTGTTCAGGAGAACCTTCCTCCTTTTTCATTTTAAACTCTGCTGAAGGGCATATGAAATTATATATATATATATGAGCAAATCCTAAATATAAATGTCTTTTATTTTCACATGTAGTTCTTGATACACTTGGGGTTGAGAGAGAGAGATTAGAGATTAGTAGGCAGAACGGCTCTTTACACTGAATAATGGCTCATTAATTGAACTGAATGTGCTTCTGTTCATCACACTGGAGTTGAGGGAGGTGGACAGAATATGTCTGCATCTATATATGATTAATCTATTGAGCTTTAGAGTGTTGCCATTTCAGCAGGTCTACATAAACCTTTACATCCATTAATGCAGTAACAGAGCAAAACCATTAAAGCCTCATTCAGCACTCAACACATGAGAGTTTACACCTCTATTATCAATGATATATATTATAGTGAAACCACTCTGAGATGATTTGAGCTTTGTGACATGGTGCATTATCCTGCTGGAAGTAGCCATCAGAAGATGGGTACACTGTAGTCATAAAGGGATGGACATGATCAGCAACAATACTCAAATAGGCTGTGGTGTTGAAACGATGCTCAATTGGTACTAAGGGGCCCAAAGTGTGCCAAGAAATCTCCCACACCATTACACCACCAGCAGCAGCCTGAACCATTGAGACAAGGCAGGATGGATCCATGCTTTCATGTTCTTTACGCCAAATTCTGACCCTACTATCTGAATGTCGCAGCAGAAATCGAGACTCATCAGAGTAGGCAATGCTTTTCCAATATTCTGTTGTCCAATTTTGGTGAGCCTGAGCCTGAGCCTGAGCCTCCGTCTCCTGTTCTTAGCTGACAGGAGCAGCACCCAGTGTGGTCTTCTGCTGCTGTAGCCCATCTGCTTCAGGATTCGACGTGTTGTGCATTCAGAGATGGTATTCTGCATTGCTTGGTTGTAACAAGTGGTTATTTGAGTTACTGTGGCCTTTCTATCATCTCTAACCAGTCTGCCCATTCTCTTCTGACCTCTGACATCAACAAGGCATTTTTGTCCACACAACTGCTGCTCACTGGATATTTTCTCTTTTTCGGACCATTCTCTGTAAACCCTAGAGATGGTTGTGCGTGAAAATCCCAGTAGATCAGCAGTTTTTGAAATACTCAGACCAGCCCGTCTGGCACCAACAACCATTCCACGTTCAAAGTCACTTAAATCCCCTTTCTTCCCCATTCTGATGCTCAGTTTAAACTTCTTCACATGAACGTCTGAACGTTTGAACGTCTTCACATCTAGATGCCTAAATGCATAGAGTTGCTGCCATGTTATTGGCTGATTAGCAATTTGTGTTACCAAGCAATTGAACAGGTGTACATAGTGGCCAATGTGTATATATATACAATATTAAAGCTCTATAACAAAAAATGTCCTATCACCTAGTGAAAAATGTTATATATTATTTACACTCATATCTGCAACAATGGTGTATATAACAGGTAATGTCTGATTATAATGCTAACGTATATATTTTATGTTTTTATCATTTTGATTATGACAAGACAAGGTTGTGGGCTCCTGTGGGTAATTACTGGACACATTCAAAGCAGTATTAGAGTCATTGTGGATTTTGTGTAGACTAAATGTACTGAGTGTTGCTGTTTTTGAGGCCTGGGAAAGTCCTGCACGCAAAACTGATACTATGTGAATTTATATTGAAATAGGCCACAAGTATCCTGCCCAGAGTGCCGTGGTGGGCAATCGTCCTCATGCATGTTCCAGTTCCAGTTCCATGTTCCCTCTTGTCTAATAATGTCTTCTCTGCTCTATCTGCTATACACCAAACAAAGAATTAAGTTAAAGTGTAGCTTGCAGTATAATATCACAAAATACACCCATGCTCACTGAACATCTGTGTTTATATTTGCTTATGGCAGTAAAGTGAAAACAAAGCATATGGAGGTTCTTTGTAGTGTGCATCGGTGAGCATGCACACTAGATGCTCACTACTTCGGACACGTTTGCACACAGCTCTGCCCACATGCACACACACTCTTGCCCTTGAAGTTACACTTTTGTCATTAATGATGCAACTTTTGAAGAAAAGCACTTTCACTAATACACTGCCTAACAGATTACTTACACCATGTAGTGATTTTTCACCAGATTGGGCAGCACATATAAGATTATTATGGAGACCGCTGACTTAATGGAGGTATTTGTAACTTTACTTGCAAAATACAATTCCTGTTCATCAACAAGGTGAGAACCAGACCCGTTACAAACATAAATATACTCTAATTAATTAAATTAATTGAACAATGTTCTATAATGTTCTATCCATGTAGTAATAAAAGGTGTTTGTTGTCGTAATGATGATAGTATAGTAGCTCACACAGAAGTAATAGCTGTTACATGCTCTGGCACGGTTAGCGATCACACTACATGTGAACTGCACCCGGGCATATTTTTACATACCATACATGATTCACATTATAATACTGTCTGCATTAAACATCATCAAACATGCACTCGTCTATTTACAGAATGAAGAAGTTTATGTTTTATAACATTACTAGCATTTCATCTGGTAATGTCAGTCTTTTTTCTTATGTTCCTCCTCCACCCGTTAACAAAATACCGTGGTGAGATCACTTTTAGTAATTGTAATAATCATGCTTATATTTCTGTGTCACAACCATAGCAAGTCAACTCTATCAGCCAAATCGTAAAAATATATTTCAACAATTTCTCTTCTTTTAAATTGTCCAGTAGTGACACCAGAAAAAAATTCATCCCCGTCACATTTTCTAAAAGGAAGTTGCAAATCTGTCAATCATTGTTTTCTCAGTTCATTCTTAAAGATGATTTTTTTCAATATTTGGAATCACTAGTTAACATTTGTTTCTCTGATCTCAAGAATCAGTGCAAAATGACATGCAAAATCTGCCCACAGCATTAACTGTCAGCTGATTCTGTCTGTCTATATCTCCAAACACATCCAAAACAAACAGATACCGGTCACTCTTCTCTGTTTGAACTCAGCTGTAGCTTTAGACTGATAATGAGTAAATTCAGTGAGAGCTTGTCTGATTGGCTCATCTGTCTGACATGAGTTGATTGGAAGTTTTCTGTGCACCGTCACACTCATGTTAACAGGCTGAAATCAAGTAGCTTGGTAGATCATATTGTAACATGTTTCAAGATATTTATTGTTCAGAAACAAGCACTAGTTGAGATTTCATCAGCTAATATGTGCGATGTAAAACAGCACTTGAACTTGAACAGCACGTAAAATTGAATTAATTAACCTTACTTAAAACACACAAACCAAATACCTTCAAAAAGCAAGTGAAATAAGAATAGTATGTTGTACTAACAAATAAACTGATAAAGTGTAAAGAGTATATGATAGTTACGGTAAGTGGACTCACACAACAGGAGAACGTTAATGACATTTACTGATGAAACAGGAGAACAGGTAAACTGAGCAGTGACAATGAGAAGACTTGAATAACAGATGTGATGTTCTTATACCGGAGCTTGTGGAGGGTGAAGCAATAACAGCACACACCAGGTGAGTAACTGAACCACAGACACACAGGAGATGTGGAACCAGGAGGACTCAATGAGGGAGCAACACAGGAGTGATCGCTGGAGGAAGATTTAAGACCTTAAATCTTGATGATTAACATAACTGGACGATGAGTGCTGGCTCAGTGTGTGCTTGTATCTGCTGAGATACTGGATTGCAGGTGCGGTTGATTAGTTTTTTGGCTGATCGGTGGCTGGTGATTGGGTGTTTAGCCTAGCAGATGCGTGACAATAATTTACTTAAGATAAACTCCAGTTTACACTGTTGAAAAGCATTTGTTGATTCAACTTTAATCAAGATATTTTGCTTGGAATAATTTGTCAAAATATAATGTCAAGTTTATTGTAGTATTTTAAGGATTAAAACAGGAAAAATGTAATTACTGAATAAATCTGACACACAGAGACATCAACAATCAGTGCATAAAACATGACAATGATGGCGATCAACAAAAAAACAATGCATGCTGGGTGCATAGTATCAAACTCATCCATAACTCCCAGCATGCATTGCAGCATGAATAAATATATTGATATACTTCACCCTCTTTCTTTATCAAGTGTTGTTAATGAAGCACTACTGCAATTTCAGTCAATTAAGAGGAATTTTGAAATGCTACTGATTTCTTATAACACACCAGGACAAATCAAAAAATGCTGTTTTGCTATAGTTTAATTTCCATTAAAATGTCACATTAGTGATGTCATGGGTTGGATTTGTTAAATTTGCTACACCTGAAATGTATACAGGTTGAAAGTGCAGAAAAACATGGAATACTATTAAAAAAATGAACAGTGTAAGACAAAACAGTTAACATAACTTGGTTAAAATAATATAATCTCAGTTTTTGTTATTAATCTGGAAATTATATTTAATTTGTTTCCTGCAGAATATTACATAAACAATTGTAATGCCTTGAAAGGTATAAAATATTTACATTTTTATCAAACTAAATTGGAGCTATTTCAATCCGTGCTTAAATTCAATGCAAGATCATTTTCCAGCACACAGAACATCAGCAGTAGACAGTGAGAAGCCTGAAGCTGCTTAGCTCCACCAGAAACTTCTTAATGTTTTTCCTTTAAACTATCACTGTGAGATGTGTGATTGAAATAGTTCAGAAGAAATGTGATATCAGGTAATGAAAATACATTCAATAAGTGCTTCAACAGAAATCTCTGCTCTGCAGAACACAGAACATACAAGAGATAATAACAGAAACAACTCAAATACAAATACAGTTCTGTAAATCCACACAATAAAAGAACTGCACAAATATTGCACAAATGCTGCAGTGGCATTTTTTCTGCTTCTCACGTGTGATGTTAAATGACAGTTTACTCAAAAAAAACAGCACAAAACCTCATGAATGATGTTACAGAGAGACAACAGGAAAAGTCAGTGTATAGCACATTCATTTCTGTGACCTCAGAAGACTTGTATATTGAATATAATGCATATATGAATATACTGAGTGAGATGACTTAATTGTTAAAATTTTTTTTTGTGTCAGTTTTGTCCACATTCACTTTAACTGTACAGAACACCATCAGCAAAATCTTCAGCTTGTGTGTTTTACAGATGAGTGACAGTGAAACAGGTTGAGAGTGACATATGAGGGTAAATAATGAGAACAACAAAATCACTTCTGAGTGAACTAATCATTTAACATCATTTCATCAACCTTATCAACCTCTCTCCTGATTACACACACACACACATTAGGTTTCTATGCTTTGTGGGGACTTTTCATAGACAATGACCGCTGGCTTGTCCCCACAATGTAGGTGTGTGTGACTTTTACATTTGGTAGAGGAACAAGAGAACACACACAGAAAATAAACAATTTACAACATATGGATAAATTCATATGAAATGTATAGTATGAACGGTTGTAGAATAAGCTACATTATACATAACTAACTGAACTCATTTGATGGACTTCCAGTATTCAAAATCTGTAGAATTTCATTTGATTTTAGTTCATGGAAAGGTATGAGGTTTATTATGAGGGCAATTTGATTAAGACAAAATAAAATTATGATTTAAAACAAAATAATACATAATGAAAAACCGAAAACAACTGACTGTACTGTTTTACTGTGTATAAATTTTCAAGTAAAGTTCTAACATCAACACATTAACCTCAAATGGGGGTAGTCCTATTGACAGCATGATTAGTTACTGTGCTTCTGGATCACAGAACATTTGCTGCTGAAATATTGCTAAACGGCTAAACGGTACATCACTTCAGTGACTGATGGTGCCACAGTTTCTAGTTCTCCAAATCAAGTCTAACATTTACTCACTTAGAGGTAGCCTTTTCCCAAAATGTCCCAAAGTGAAACAACCTTTAAAATAGGAACTGGGAAAATAATGTGTTTTATTCTATGGACAGATCTTGGCGATTCATTTCACGTGCACAGTCCAATACTGGATGTTTGGAGGTGAGACTGAAGTCCAGGATGATGTTTGTTTGGTCTCTGCATCAATGAATCAGACAATGAAACATTCCTTTGATACGCAATTAACCACATTTGAAAGAAACTAATGTCACGGAGCCCAGCCGCTTCTCTTTCTATTCTGTGAGATCTTATTTCGCCCCCACAAGAGAGACGCAGGCACAGGAATGCAATGAATTTCCTGTTGTGCTTTGTCTTTTATGCTGTTGGTATTAAAGAGGTGTCGACTTTTTACTCGGTGCTTGATGATTTCCTGTAGCCAAGTGACTGAATGGACTGTGAGTTAAAGGAACATTTCAGGACTGATTCCGTCTTTGGTTTTCACTCGCTCACCCGTCAGGAGAAGATGAGGTGTGTGGAGTGAAATGGGTTCCAGAGAGTTATGCCATGCTGCTGGTGGGAGTGCTCTGAGTGCTGCCAATGCTGGCATTGGCACTGCTGTTCTCAGAGGGTGACAGGTGGGTGGGCACAGGCTGGCGTTTGGTCAAACCACACGGGCATCCGGACAGAGACAAAACTACACAAAAGAGAGAGAAAATCAAAGCCAACAAACACCAAACGAATACTGACTGATTACTATGGCAATGATGAAGTAAACTATCATACTGTGAAGAGTTTGTAGTTTACCTGAGAGCTCGGCCATGGTCGATCTCATGTTCAGACCTCCAGGATGCCCTGAAACATATACATACATGAAACCCTTCAAGACAAGATCACACGGCATCTGTCTAAATAGTTATTGTACTTTACGATTACATCATATTTATACTGAAAAATTGTTCGATCTGCTCTCTTCAAATCCTCCCTCACATGCTAAGGGTGAAAAGCAGTTCTGCTTGACTACTGAATGTGTCAGTGTTTTATCTCAGTGTCTGATGTCAGAGTCTGATATCTCAGGGTCTGATCTCTGAACTCAGTTTCTGATCTTAGTGTCTGAACTCACTGTTTGATTGCAGTGACTGTAACTCACCTGTGTGGATTTTAATGAACCACAAAGCCCCAGTTAGCAGAACTCCAATCAGGAAGCCTCCAAATGCGATTCCCAGGACAGCAGAGAGTCCGAACTTAAAGCACTGATCTAAAACACACACGCACATTGACATCATCAAACAGACCTACAGCTGGATTATAATGATTATAGCTCCACCAATAGACACCAGGTCAGTTCCTATGAAATAACCAAAATTAAATCATTTTAAACAGATGGTCAATAAAAGTTGCTTAATTATGTTTTTCAAATGTTCTTCCACCTAATCAGACCAGATATATGAGCCATTTTATTTTTTGTAAATTTTCGGAGGTTTGCAGTTTTTGCCACTTCTGTTACCAAAATTTGGGCCATTTTGATATATTGATATTTTTTTCCTAACAGAAATAAGAAAACATTAGTAATTAAACAAATTATGATTTTGGTTCTTTCCCTATTCATTGAAAGTGAAAATATAGCTTTAAAACATACAGTTCCATTGAGCCCTTGACTCAAAGGTTTCTGTGATAAAACAACAGAGAACAAGAGAACAGCTTCTTTACATTGAACACTGCAGCTCTGTTAACACCTCATGTATGAGCTCACAATCTCTAATCATCCTGACAATGACAGGAAACATGATGTGTCTATTATGGTGTACTTTGATGGCGAGGTGTGTATTTAAAGCTGAGTGCTTTTGTCAAAGCAAAGACAACAAGAATGTTTATCAAAACACCTCAGCTGCTCTAGTCACAGTTCCCAGGGGCCCCAGAAGATCTGCTGTGGTGCCACACAGGGTCTGTTTTATGTCTTTTTTATTTGTTTTCCTCCCAAAGTCAGCAGAAGAGCTTCCACCAAATATCAGCTTTTTTTGTGTGTTTGGTCAAAAACTGCGAGAGCTGAGCAAACACAGGCAGGAAATGCTGGAACAGGTGGTCAAGACTGGATGAACCTCAGCGCCCTCGAACAGGAAGGATAGACCGAGTTCTCACATCCTGTCTGGAGCCTCGGTGACTTCTGACAGATTCTGCTGTTTTCTGCTCTGAAATGATCATGTCCCAGCATGATCTCTAGACATGAAACGCTGCTTCTCAGAGGTGATCTGAAACACCTTCCTCTAACTCCTGAGAAGAGCTGCAGGAGAAGATGAGAGGCATGCAGACGCCGCAGACTCGGGTTCAGGTCTGAGTGTCTCAGCGTCAAATGTTGCAGCAACTGTTAAAGCCTCCTGCATTGTTTTAAAGGCATCTCAAACATACAACAAGGCAAGAAAAATGACATGTGGACCTGACCCTGTGTCAGTATCCAGGGTTATTTTATGTGCTGAGTGGAAAGGAGAATCTAAAGGAATGTGTGGTTTGTTCCTAACTCATCTGCCCGGGGACACTCTTCCCCTTTGAAGAACAACTTCTTCCCTTCTTTGTGTGCAGATGACAATAGCGACGCAGGCGCAACATTTGGAGGGACACACATACCAGACCTTGGACACAATAAATCCCCCACTGGCTCATTATTTCTGATTGGGGCCACAAGGTCATTCAGCAGGCCTTCCTAAATCAGCCCCCCTCTCCTCATTTCGTGACCTCATTCTCATGATGACTGATAACGTCGGCTAAAGGTGGGACGACACCACCTACCAGAATAGCACAAATTTTTGCTAAGACAAAATGGCTGTTGTCTATTGACAATTCACTATTGTTGTGATCTGAAAAGAATGATGTTGAAGGATGTTTTGAATGGGAGGATTTCTTTCCTGTATGTTTCTAAATCACTGAGGGTTATCAAACACAACAGGGTTAATGCTGAGCTGCAGGGTGTCCTCAAGCTTCCAGAAGATCTTGGATATTAAATCTTCTGGTTAAAAAACTGACAAACGCAGATGAAACAACACACCTGAACATTCTTCATTACTCAACTGTCAGCTACAGTGACGACTAGTGATAACAATAAAAACAATACAAGATACGTCATGGAGTGTAAAATACATAATTACTTCTTCACCCAAACCAATCATGGTATACACACACACACAAACTCTGGCGCTTCATTAAGTGTTAAAGTGACTTCTTGAACTGAATGAACACAAGCAGATGATCATTGAATGATCTCCCGTTGGGTTCTGAAGAAGAAAGACAATCTTACTGGCTTTCATTTTCTTTAACAGAAATGCAGCAACAGTCTTCTGGTTGGATATTGCACATGCTCTGTTCTCTATACATCAACTATCAGCTGCTCTGTTCTGTATAACATGTGGCATGTTCTTTCAGCTATTAAAGGAATAGTTCACCCAAAACAGAAATTCTCATATAATTCATCATCCTGTGAATTTTATGTATGTATATTTGTGTATATGACTTTTGTGTATAAGAAAACGATATTTTAAGTTTATTAAGCATTTGAAACATCACACATTTGTGATTTTGTGTGAACTATTCCTTTAAAGATCTATACAGTAAATGTAGAAACTTTCAACATTTCACAATGCACCATGAGACAAAAGAATTAACACACAATGTTCTATCTTTGTGTGATGAATCATCACAAAACAAGAATGACTATTAAAAGACAAAGATGTTTTGAGAACCACTAAGGAGAAACAGGAAAAATGTTTCTGGGCTCTGTTGTGAGCTGCACTCACTTGGTATATGTGGTCTTGTGATGTGAATGCTCCTCTTGACCTGTGATTCTTCTGTACAGTACTATAAACAGATGACAACAAATGATGACCTTGCTTCTCAAGTAATGCAGGCCTCTGTAAAGATCTCTAACTGTGTGTAAAATAATCTCATTTAACTGTCATTTAGCTCTACCAACCATTACCAGATCATAGCACAGTTTAACTGCACACTGGAGGTCCCACGAGCTGGACGGCAGGTCGTGAAGCTGCTCTAGGGAGAAGCTGAGTCTCTTGGGACAGTCTGGACTGAAACATGTGTCCTCTTTAAAGGGCATGTTCCTCTCCACAGACATGGAGTGAGCCCAGCAACGGCTGACTCTGATGGACAAGGTCAGTCCTCTTACAGCCGGACTTGAGATCTGGTTCGAGAAGAACATTAGGAGAGGCAGTTATAGATTGAGACCTTTTCATTGGGAAACCGTGGAAAGCTAAATTATCCAATATATATATCAAGCATATTGTGGAAAATGATCACGAAAATAAATGAAGACCAGCTCTGACTAACATTAGATGTGGAGCTCAGGGGAAGTTTAATGTTGAGAAGAAACACCCACCTCTGCATAGAGCCTCTTATCACTCTGAAATTTGTTGCTGGGATCCAGAGGTGTCCTGTAGTCTGGAGACGAGAAGAGCTGCATCTGAATAGGAACCAGTGAAGAACTTGGTGCTGAGGTGATGAGATCGTCATCTTCTGGTACCACAGAGACAAAAAGAACAGTGTTTAAAGACAGCAGAGAAACTATGAAGACATAATGATACCGTTTTTGTAAAGGATTTCCTTTGCATAATGGCAAAATCCTAAAACCCAATCCTAAATATGTGCATAAAGTCTTGCAAAGCATTTGTCATTACTACCCATAAGCATTTTATTATTAGAACCCCATCACAGAGGTTTGTTAGTTTTGATGTGGATTTGATCTTGTGTGGTTCAAGATCAGTGAAAATTAACTAGAAACCATCATTGCACAATATTACAGACAGTCAGTCAGTGTGTGCAGTTAAACACATGAGTTCAGTGTCTGTTGACTGTAACAGCAGTAAGTCATGAGGACACACAGACCTGTAGAGCTGCTGTTGATCCACAGCTGAACCGCTGAGATGTTGAGGTGGATCTCAGTGTAACTGCTGACAAATGAGGCGTTAAAGTATAAAAACACCTTCTGCATGATGTCTTCAGAGTCGTCTGAGATATTGAGTCGTGGAGACACTCTGTACCCGTTCAGCAGGACAGGATTGTTAGACTGGAAGACAAAGATTAGACACAGACATAAATCTCTCATTTTATTCGTCAGGTAAAGGGTCATTTACATCCACATTTCAGCTGATTCTTACCAGGAATTTAATGCCATGATCTGTGTTGATTTTCCACTCAGTTTTTGGAGGACCTCTGAGTACAACTTTACACTCTGACGGCAGATGTACGTATATGTGGCTAAAATCAAACGCACACACATTAATTCAGTTATCTTGTGTCAATGTAATACAATCAAAACAACAGGGGGCAATATGGTCAGAATGATTTAAACATCACAATGGAAAGTGATGTCTGCTGTTGATATTGGCAACTACCCTCTAACGCCCTCTAACAACCTTTGCGTCAACAGATGCCTTAAAAATGTCTATGATGTCTTACATCTACGATGTCTTAAAAATGGGTGGGCAGCTAACTAGGCTTCAAAAACTACTAAGAAACAAACAACCAGAACCAAGCTACATCTCACCTCTGCAGCAAATGTGTTAAGGGTGATTCAACACAAAATGAAGTAAACATTTAAAGATACCACTGACCCAGTTCCAACAACTTTAGACGTTTTTAAAGGTTACTTTTACCTTATGATGACATGATCTGGAACATTAATAACATGCAGTTCTTCTCCAGAGTGTTTGATGTAACACGACTTCAGATGGCTGGAGGACATGTGGAGGTCCAAATCTATGAAGTGCTTCTCTGCTGGAACTTCAGGCTTCAGCTCACAGCTGGACGGCAGCTCAGTTCCTGGAGGATTTTAAGGTTTCAGACTTTATTTGACAGTATTTAGGCATGTCAATAGTTTAAATATTCTGACTTGATAACACACATCTTATGAGTCAACACTATGAATGTACAGCTGATGGCATTTGTGCTCAGTGCAGATCTTACCTCTCATCCCTGTGAAGGTGATGCTTTTGGGGTCTCGTACTATGGTGAAGGATGTGACTCCTCCAAACTTCTCTTTTGCCCATTTCAGAAGTTCAGAATCACTATTTGTCTGTGGGGCGTCTTGTGTCTGTACAGTTGATGTGTAAAACTTTATTGACGTTCCATTTGTTACCTGGGAAACAGACAGAGAAGAACAGAAAATTATGTAATATAATAAAATGGTTTCTGTGCTGTAGTGGCTAGAGATCAGTGCTGGTGAATCAGACAGTTGGTGATTCAAGTCAGTGAAGAACAAGGTGTGAACTGTGACCACTGTCCCATGATCAAAGCACTGGACACAAAATTAAAGTAGAGTGACTTTAGCAAGACCATTTCTTGGATCAAAAATGCTTTATTTTAATATTAATATTACAATCTTGACCACAAAAGCATTTCAACATTATCAGAAACAACTTTTAAGCACAGCAGCAAGATCTAACAATTTAGAGGAATCAAATTTAAGCATTGACACACAATGCTTGAGACAATTCAACAAATGGATCATCTGATCATCATCAATCATATTGCAATGTTTTTCTGCATTGCATAAAAAGAACGCCACATGCATCCTGACATATGATGTTATAGTCTTTCACAGTTTCAATAACTCTTCAGTAACTCAGCTGCATACAGACACTTTCTCTCAGTGTGTAAGTTTATCCTGCACTGAGTGTGTGTTTCAGTCAGACTCTTTAAGTAAAATGCCTATCAGCACCATTACACAACCCATTGTGTAATAACTGTCTGTGATGCAAATAAAGTATATAGATATATTTGGGGTGGAACGGTATTCATCCTGAACTGTTACAGTACAGGCAGCGTTGTAATGCAGCTGTATGGTACATGAGTGGAAATACGACCAATATGATAACACATATCAGACGACATCATCCAGATGTGCCAGTCACCAGAGTTAGGCAGAAAAAGACTACCTAGGTACCGAACCTAGGTACCGAACCGTGACTTCTGTGTACCATTCCATCCCTAATACATATGTATATATATGTGGTTCATAATGTAATTGTGTGTAATATATATATATATATATATATATATATATATATAGAGAGAGAGAGAGAGAGAGAGAGAGAGAGAGAGAGGGAGAGGGACACAATTACACACAATTACATTAGGAATATAATTGACACATATAAAATGTATATGTATATATAAATGTATATATATGTATATATATATATATATATATGTGTGTGTGTGTGTCTCTATATATGGTATATATAGACACAATTATATAATTGTGATTAAATTATATAATTTAAACAAGTGGCTAAAACTTTTCATAGCACTGTAGCCAAGAGGATGAGGGAGCTGAATCTGACAGAAACGTTATAGAAAATGTACAAAAATGTGACATTCTGCGCATTTGCGTCACCTTTATTATTTGAACCGATTTGATTATTTTATACTTTTTTGTCTGGAACTCTCAGGTCAAGGTAAACTGTGATAATAAAGAGAGGATGAATTCATTAATTCCAACATGCATTGTTGTTACAGACATCTAATGAGCTTTAACAAGGTTCAACAATGAAGAAAACCACTGTAAAATATTATTTGTTTTCTAGACACTTTTCTATATACTGTTTGGGTCAATCTGGGCTGTTTTTCAAATGATTCGACACTAGTTAAGTGTGTGTGCAAATCCTCGCAGGGCTCACACGCTAAACAAACAAGGTTAATTGCCTCTCAGAAAGTGTTTCACTGTGAGATAGCTGCCAACAGCCCCACGTCACAAACTTCGCTGTTAATATAACAATGTGATTCTGAGGGTCTTTCTCCAGTGAAGCACGACTGATGTGCTGATGAACTCTGAAAGCGTTGCAAGATTTGGAATGAATTCTGAAAATAAACTGAATGTCATTACAGCTGATCTGCACAGTTTGGATGCAAGACTTACGTAGATGTCCACTGCAGGATTATGTGAAAGCAGGACACTGATGGTTTGTGTGCTGGTGGAGGTGAAGATCAGAACAGACGGGTTGGCTGCAGTTATATTGAGGGTGAACATGGGACCTTCCTGTAAAAAAGACTAAAAACAGAATTAATAATTAATACCAACAGTTTCAGAATAAACATGAACGTTACAATAAATATTTATGTATTTAAAACAAACTGTAAACACATTGTTGTTATGGTGTTTGAAGGGGAAAGCCAAAGAAACAGGAAAATAATCTCAAAATACACTTTTAATAACCAAAACTCCGGGAGGACCAGGAGAACACAAAACACTATAGCAAAACGTCATAATCTAACAAGGACTGACAAACAAAAGGACAAAACCAGGAAATATATACACAGAGTAACTTAACTTAGAAACAGATAAATACAACAGGTAACTGAGGAGGAGCTAATGATAAACTAATTAATAAAGAAAAATCAAAAACACATGACGAAAGGAACGTCTCAGGTTACGTATGTAACCCGGTTTCCTGTGACAGGGAATGAGATGCTGCTTCATGGCTTGACGCTTGGGAACACGCTTCAGGTGCACCCGAGTCTGAACACATGTAAATTCAGGCCTTTTGAAAGGCAGGTCAAGGTCATGTGATGTAGTGCAACATACATCATTCAGAGTCTAAAGGAAGGCCATGCAGACATGACTCAAGAGTGGCAATGCCACACAGTGTCTCGTTCCCTGTCTTACATATGTAAACTGAGACATTCCCTTTCAAGGGAACTCTACGCTGCATCATATCTTGATGCTATGGGGAACGTTAATGCTCACTATGCCAGTAAGCGCTAGCACAGAGAACATCAATACTGCAGATCTTTGATCTCAGCAGGGGAGGAGCTCCTTGAACACCTCCAACTATTTCTTAGCCTCACTGTATCTGTTGACGGCGGAGCTAGCGACATCACCAAACAGACCCTGAGGGGCAATCGGGGTGTCCAAAAGGATGGTCTTATCCCTATACTTAATGCCCGGTTGAGCCACAGATGCCACTCTACTGGCACCAGAGCAGCCATAGAACGGCCAGTGGCATGGGTCATCTGCTTGGTGTCACGGAGGGCAAGATCTATGGCTGGGTGGAGCTCCTGAACCATGTCTGGTTCCCTTATCCGGGTCTTTAAGCAGGTCTGCCTGGTATTTTTCAGAACAGAAGCATTTCTCTTATGGATGCCACACAAGAAATAAAGATGACAACTGAGGTGTTGAAGGTTTTGAAGATCACTCCAGGGAGGTCAATGAAGACAGCAGAGGAAGCTCTTTAGGTATTCAGAGGAGTGCCCCTTTGTTAGCTGAACAAAATCCCCTCTGTACTTCACAGTGGCATTAATAGCCCTCTCTCAAGATGTTTGACCCCCACCTCTACATTTGGTCGTGGCTTGGAGAGAAACATTGTCTATCATCTGCCAGTAAAACAGTTAGAGACAAACCTACAAAAACACGCTGTGAAACTTACAAAGACTTTAACACAATTGGAACACTGTCAGAAACTAGTGAAGAGAGCAGAACTGAAATATTACTGTATCACACTAACAACACAAACTCAGTCCTCAAGCTGGATTATAACCATGACATCAAAGACTCCTGTAGCTCAGTGGTAGAGCATTGTGTTAGCAGCGCAAGAGGTTGTGGGTTTGATTCCCAGGGAGCACATGTACTAAGAAAATGTGTAACTTGAATGCAGTGTAAGTCACTTTGGATAAAAGCGCCTGCCAAATGCATAAATGTGAATGTAAATAAACAGCTGTGCCTGAAAACATAGAGCTCAAGTTTTCATGAACATGTACACAAGTGTTTGATGAACAAGTATTTAAACAGAAAATGTATTATAAAGGTATTTAAAAAACAAATGATCTTACAGTTTTGAGAGAATTAATCTGTGATCAGAAGAATCAGTGACTGTTCTCCAAAATCCTGGCTGGACTCAAAGAGCACAATGGTTTTATGAAGTATAGTAGATCCCCCTTTATACTGACTGTGACGTTTGAGAGAAACCAAACCAATGTCTGGATTTCTGGAGATCCCTCAGACTTTTATTGAATCTCCTGCAGCATCAACAGCATTAACAACAGCCCATGTTTCTCCAATAGTGAGAGAGAACCAAAACAACATGTTCTCATCAGAGCGGCTGTATCATCTGCATCTGAGTCTGCCAACAGTGAGAACAAACAAACCCCAGAATTCACAGAAGAGAATCAATTCAGCTGCCTCAAGATTGTTTAGTTTGTTGCTCTTCTGTGGGTGAGATGCAATGCTGCGCGTGATATGGTGTAGATGATAAACATTTCATGCAGTTTCTAAGAACATGAAACACATTTTGTGACAGCAGGTTTGACTGCTGAAGACATTTAGAACTGGAGCTGGAGATACAGACACACGTTTTCTCTATAATGATAAAGATTAAACAATTCTCTGTTAATCAATCTTATGTTTACAATTAGGAAAATTAACAATATTTCTTTGCAGACAAACTGTGCATAAATATTATTGTTATTATTATGCATATTTGGCATGCTGTCCAGGGAGATAGCTCAGAATTTGGCCCAAACCCAGAGTACTCCCCCCATCCCTGACTGGAGATACCAATATATATATATATATATTGGAGGGCAGGATCTTATGCTTTCAAAGCTAGCTTGCTATTGCTAATCTCTTCGAATCTGTCTACCCAACCTTTAAAGTAGTGACAGAAGAAAACAGTATGGGATGAATAAATGATGATAAAGCTATCAGGTCTCTGCTTTTACTGTCAGTAAAAACATTAACATTAATACTTCAAAGAAGTCTCTTTGCCAAAAAAGTCCAAAGAGACGCTTTTGTGCTTCTGACGCTTTAGGAAACTTGCACCCATTTAAAAAAGTACAACTATGCCACCGTCCGCCCGGTGCGCTCATCTGCGGGGCTTCAGTCAGGCCTTCACCCCCATCATCACAGAGCTGCACTAAGAGCTCCACACCACGCAGTCCAACCACTGAGCAAATAAAGCCTCTCTGCAGTCAGTCCACTGTGTTTACAGTCAACATACACTCTCTGTGCTGTGTTCAGCTCTCACACACACACGCTTTGAGGCAGATGCTGTCAACATGGTTGTTGGACTAGCATGTTAGAACATTTTTTAATAATTAAGCATATGTTCAACTGAAGCTACTGAAAGGGCTAGTTATGTTACAAACTAGTACAAGATAATCTGAATTGCTAGGGTGCTGCTAAGGTTGTTGCTAGGACATTACTAGGTGGTTGATAGGCTGTTCTGGGTTGTTTCCGGTTTTCAAGATATCAGAAGAGTCCAGCCCACATCTATGTCATTCTGGTCTCTGCATGTCTCCTTCAGTCATTTTATGGGATTTTTTTTTTTTTTGCAGGTGGTCACTGAGGAAAGTGATTTTCAACAAGCCACATGATTTGAGCTATATTAAAATGAAAGTGTGTCACCATCTATACTCCTTATTTTTACTCGTTTTAATAACAAGTGTAAAGGCACGTTCTGTGCAGTTTAATAGTTTGTTGGTTTTTAATTGGAAATGGGTTCAGTGCAGTTTCCACGTCTCACGCTATCATCCGGCCTGTCGACGCACTCCAACCAGCTTCTATATTTAAGATGGAAAGTGCGGGTTCAAGGAAACAATCAGCTAATAATTTGCCCAAATCCTCAATGATGTTTACAGAAATACAGAGGTCCTCACCATCCATCGCTGTCCACCTCACTCCATTTGAGTCACACAATGTTCACCGTGGTGCCTGGTCACTCGGCCTTGCTATTTTTGTTCCTGGACTTTCAAGATACAATTGTTTTCCTTTTGCTCATTTTATTCTCAAGCACTTTTTTCAGGACTTTGCTGATGCAGAACAGCTTCCCGTTATTCTTTGGCTCTCTGCTTAACCCGGACGGCTCCAGTAGCCCAGACTCGGCATTTGGCCAACATAACAGGAACACAGTCAGAGAGTGACATCAACAAATACTTGAAGCCCCGCCCACACCAACACCACTCACTGTGTGCGTGTGCGTGTCTGTGTGTCTGCTTCCTCAAATGTATTAAAAGAAAAATGTACTCCAGAATCGACATTTTCACATAATTTAATCACCCTCATGATGTTCCAACCCTGTATTATTTTTTCTTGTATTATTTTTTCGTGTATTATAAAACTGGGGAAGAGTTTGGGATGACAGAAATAATGACAGGTTTGTTTCATTTTGGGGTGAAATATTCCATTAAATAAATTGCTTTATGATGAAACATAGTTTGAATGTAAAATCCAATAACTGAAATGCCTAAGAAGAGTCCAAAACTGGTCAGAAATGAAATACTGAAACAGCCTCTGTTATATACCATCATAAACATGCTTCAGTCTTTGCCACTGCTTTATTTCCTCTCTGTTCATAATGAAATGTAATTAAAAGAAGCTCTAATATAGTGTAACTGACAGTGTTGGTAGTGTTGTTATAGTGTTAGTATAGTGTTGGTCTTTCTCAACCCTTCGTGGTGTAACTGGAGTCTCCTCCAGGGATCTGCTGACTGTTGTGATGTGTAGTGTACATTCGTACCATGACACAGTGATGGCAATGCCAGGGGACCATCACATTGTGTTCATGGTATGTATGTTATATTCCAAGATACATTATAAAACAGAATGATACAATGATACATGTACAAAGAACAATATATTGGCACCACTGTATTATGATGACACTGTGTTCAAAACACCACAGCAACAGTAGATATCTCACTCCCATGATTTGCATTAAAATTCACATTTATGCATTTGATGCTTTTATCCAAAGTGACTTACAGTGCATTCAAGACGCATTTTATGATTTTATGAGTATGTGTGTTCCCTGGGACTCAACCCCATGACCTTTCCACTGCTAATGCAATGTGCTCCCAGTACTAGTTATGTTACAGTTCCTGTTTGAAAAACCACACTAGGGAAATGATAACATTTCCTTACAGCTTTAAATATCATTGGGTGCAGATAGTTTTCAATGAAATGATGACATTTCTGTTGAAATCCATAATAAAGACACAGTGAGATGAGAACATACCAGGTTGAGTATGTGAACTTCAGTCCCGTCTTGTGTAGTGAAGTCTGTCCAGCAGCCCAGAGGCATTTCCTGCAGCATGATCCAATCACTGCTGTTTCCAGCGACATCCTTCGGTTCACAGAACGCACTGGCACCTGATTTCAAAAAACACACCAAGCTGTTAAAGTCATTGATTTCCTTATGTTTGGCTTTAGTTTGCGTCTAATATCCTGATCATATTTAACAAATGATTTCCAGAAGAAACCTTAGGGGGGTAAGGGGTCATTTCCCCACCCAGCAGAACTATATCCAGCTCTGAATTTTAGCTGCATAATAGTGTCTCTGATCGATGGCATCAACAGACTGAATTGTGCCAAATCAGATGTGTTGCTGGACAGAGACAGTTCCCATGACAACACCTAACCATAACCTAACACTGGAAGAAACCACAAACCCTGCACAAACACTGCAGGACAGATCGTATGCTCCACAAACACTGCAAAACAGACCGTATGCTTCACAAACACTGCAAAACAGACCGTATGCTTCACAAACACTGCAGAACAGACCGTACACTGTACAAACACTACAGAACAGACCGTATGCTCCACAAACACTGCAAAACAGACCGTATGCTTCACAAACACTGCAGAACAGACCGTATGCTTCACAAACACTGCAGAACAGACAGTATGCTTCACAAACACTGCAGAACAGACTGTATGCTTCACAAACACTGCAGAACAGACAGTATGCTTCATAAACACTACAGAACAGACCGTATGCTTCACAAACACTGCAGAACAGACAGTATGCTTCACAAACACTGCAGAACAGACAGTATGCTTCACAAACACTGCAGAACAGACCGTATGCTTCACAAACACTGCAGAACAGACCGTACACTGTACAAACACTGCAGAACAGACAGTATGCTTCATAAACACTACAGAACAGACCGTATGCTTCACAAACACTGCAGAACAGACCGTATGCTTCACAACCTCAAATAATAACTTACAAACACTGAAAAGTAAAACATAAACCTTCTTCATAAACAGAAAATGCTTACAATAAATCTTCATGTATGCTACTGTTTAAACTCTTCACACCTGCAGAAGACGTATGCTTCAAAACACTGCAGAACAGACCGTACACTGTACAAACACTGCAGAACAGACCGTATGCTTCACAAACACTGCAGAACAGACCGTATGCTTCACAAACACTGCAGAACAGACCGTATGCTTCACAAACACTGCAGAACAGACCGTATGCTTCACAAACACTGCAGAACAGACCGTATGCTTCACAAACACTGCAGAACAGACCGTATGCTTCACAAACACTGCAGAACAGACCATATGCTTCATAAACACTGCAGAACAGACCGTATGCTTCACAAACACTGCAGAACAGACCGTACAATGTACAAACACTGCAGTGCAGTACAGTAGAGCACAGAGCAGTGCCCACCAATATACAGATACAGAGTGTGAGTGAGGCAAATGTTAGCAGCAGCATTAGCAGCATTTGTGAGGAGAAATGCTGTTCTGAAATCTGTCAGATTAGCTGTATTTTCTGAGAAAGTCACAGTTACATAAACTGTAAATGTGTTTGTGGAACCAAACATGAAAATAATTTACAGTTTTTTTACAATCGCTCGGATACAATTTACAATTTCTCCATACTTTGGTGACTTGGGAAATTCATTACTCTGTGTCCCTACATACTTATCTGCACATGTTTACAAAATGTTCAAAACTGTCAAACTTCAGTTCAAAACAATAACACAATACAAAACTGAATAAGACAGCAACTTTCTGTATTTCTACAATAATATTTTATTGAAATACATTTTGAATATAAAAATTAAATGCTGTCAAAACAGTTGGACCAATCACAGGTGATTCCCATTGTAGCTAAAGATCTACACGTATCACTCCTTTACGTAATTTCATTATCATCTTTATAAAGGGGACAAATGAGAAAAAAGTTGCATTGTGACATGAACATGAAGTGGCTGAAAGAGGAAGAGGGTGAGGAATATGTATGCATGGTGGAAGAAAAATAAGAGGAAGATCAAGATCTGTAGTCTCTGATGAGATCAGAGCAACTATAATTGATCATGTAGTACATCATGGTATTTCAATGAGAGAGGCAGGTCTGAGTACAGACAAATTTTCAATGCTCAACAGTGGCATCTATTGTTAGAGTTTTCCAGCAAACCCACATGTAAGTTGTATTCTGCAAGAACATCTCTTCCAAATCTACTTGTGTGTAATTGTGAAAACGGCAATTGTTGACATGGTCATTAAAAACAATGCCATCAAACTCACAGAAATTTGAGACGTTGGCAGACAACATCACATTTGCAAATATTTACAGTGTAAGCATAATTATTTTTGATTCCTGAGAAAAGGATGAGATGATCAAGTCAGGATGAAGCGGTTGTACACTGTGCCTTTTGAGAGGAACTCTGACCAAGTCAAGCAACTCGGGGACCAATATGTCCAGGTAAAATGACCATAAAATACAGAACAGTTTTTTGACATACAAATGCACACAAAGACATGTTTTAGGTGTAATGTATATTACTGTACCGTAATGTATATTACTGTTGCCTTCTGGATTTATGTAATTTAGAGAGTCATGGAGATTGAAGGCAGGCAAACTCCACACATTTTCATCTTTGTGGATGAGGCTGGTTTCAACTTGGTTTCAGCCAAAACACGGCGGCAAGGAAGGAATGTGATTGGGAAAAGAGCCACAATTTGTATTTGTAAATTCTTGTATTTGGGAATAACTTCTAAAAATACAAATACAAATAAAAAGCATCATGTCTGATTACTGTAATTCTTGTAACATTTATTACAGTAAACAGTAGAGGTGTCTTTCTTTTACAGAAGAAAACATTGTTTAATGATACCTGTTTTAGGTCATTGTATTATAGATGACCAAGTGTGTTTGTTGACTGACAACCTTTGCTAGAGTTATGAAAGAATGAGATTTGAGACATGAAGAGTTTTGATAGTTTTAGTGCATTCTGAATGTGAAATGAACTGCTGTGCTAAACTGAAAGTTTGTTTAGGAGAACTGTGTGAAGAGTGTTGCAAAAGTCACCAAAGTATGGAGAAATGTGTCCTGGCGATTGTATAAAAACCTCTAATTCTGGTATTTTGTGTTTGTTTTAAAGAGAAGGATTTGTTGTTTTGAATTCCTGACTTTACTGGACAGGTGATTTAAAGTGAAACACAGTCAGATTCAGCCATTCTCTCCTCATCATGTGAGTAACAGTGTAAAGACTCGTTCAGTTCGGCAGGTAACTGTACAGACTCTCTCTGTTCCTCTACAAACCACCCAGAGCACAGGGGGTCAAGCAGGAAGCCACTACAAACGCACGGACAACAGGAAATGCCATGTTTAGACGTCAAAGCCATGGTGACGGCGGGTCCAGGCAGGCTTTGTCCTAGCCAGACAAGACGTATGAAGCAGGTTTCCAAATACTGGACATTTAGGGAGAATTAAAAGCACATATTCTGAATATTGTCTCTTACTGCCTATTGTAGTTTTCAACATAAAAAATCTCCTTTCATGCCATAAACAGTCAAATCAAAGCATGCTTATAACAATCTGATTTCTATGAGCAGAAACAACATAGACCAACAACACACTGGACATAATTAAAAAGTGAATCCAAATACTCAAATCATATTAAAGGCATAAATCACCCTAAATGAAAATTCTGATCCACAGAAGAAAATAAGTCATACAGGTTTGAGATGACATGAGGGTGAAAAAATGATGAAAAAGTTTGGTTGATAGAACATTTGGATCTGTTTTTTATCTCTGTTACACTGTTTTGATAATCAGACATGAATTATAATGATCAGTTGGTCTCCACAGGCCCAGACAGAAGGAATTATATCTCTCAGTATCACACACAGGATATAAATGGTGCTTGCTCTGACCCACAGAAGTGACCCGGAAATGCCAGAGTTTTCACTAAGCGGTTCTGTGTTAAATGAGCTATATGCTGTGGGGTGGATTGGGGGTGGGTGGCTTTATCTCCTTCATCAGAGGCATCAACAGTTCTTTTCCATGCAAAGAAATGTTTAGGACTGAAGACTATAAGCTGACTGGGTACTCAATGTCAGGCCAACGATTCTCAGCTCTACTTCTCAGTGTCTGGCTGAAGATAAAACCAGCCACCCCATCCATCACTCAGCCCACACTGTAACTCATTTGCTGCTTTCTTTGCCCCTGCATGCATGTGTGAGCAGGCTGTCATTTTCCATTTGGACCCTGAGGCTGACCCTGAGACACACAATCACACAGAAGCAGAAGCGTGTTTCCCCTCTTGCACAGGGTGAAGAGAAGGGACACAGTGAAATTGCTTAATACTAGAAAACACACACGCACACACAACTGTCTCACAAACAGATGAATTTCATTTCTATCATTATGAGCTGAGAGAAGGTCACAAGCACTGTGGAGCTCTGATGAAGGGTTCAAACTTTCCATTTTTGAAGAAATTATTCAAATAAATCATGGTAACTTCTCAGCTGTCACAGAGCTTGGTCAGAACTGAAGCACATGACTGTGCTAATACCACAGAATTATTCATTTCCTCAGATCATGCAGAGATTTCAGATAGATGACCCAGAGACACAACAAATCCTTAAATGTCTAATCTGAATGAAAATGCTCCATGTAAACACCTTAATCGGAATAGAAAGTTTAGAACCTAAAATTGTAATCGGTTTGAGAGGGGTGGGGTAAACCTTCCCTTAAACTGATCAAATGAAAAATTTCACCATGTAAAAGAGTTCACCTGAAAACTTTGTGTCTACGTCCTTCTATTTAAGGAGAGGGTTTTGTTTATTTATTTGCACGGGAGCAGGCAGTCTGACAATAGACTGTAGTATGAACAAGCTGGCAACATATGTGGATTACATCCCAGCCTCGAGCATCTTCAGTGAGCATTCAGGCTGGATTTTGGAGGAAACACTGCGGTAATGAAACAACATCATATCAAGGTTATTACAGTTAATTAAAACTTTAAATGAAATTTCAAGTTAGAATTAAAGTTCATTCTAAACATAAGCTTAAAAAATGAAAATGAAAATGTTTTGAACTAAAAAAACCTGTTTCAAAACTAAATGAACTAAACAAATAAAACTAAATGAAATAGAATCTTTTTTCAATTTTCACTTTAAAGTATTTCCTATTAATTTGAGATTACTTTACAAACAATAAATCATATAAAGTTGTCCCCAGCCATTAATCTGTATTAACTGAAATAGAAATAAAAATAAAAACTATAATATGTTCATAGACTAAAATTAAAACTAAAATTAACTGAAAAACTAAAACTAAATAATAATTGAAATTCAAAACGAAACAAAAATTAAAACCAAATTTAAAATCTATAACTATAATAACTATAGGTACACACATAAGACATAAGAAAAGTGGCTGAAGTCATGTGTATGACAGCAGGTTAGATCTGGTTAGATATGTGATTGGAATAAGTTAAATTAGAGTTAGTAATACTGTGAGTCTACAGATAAAATACAAATGTAGCTGATTCTGTGGAAAAGGTCTAAAAATCCATCTTTACGCACATTCACACTACAAAACTAGATTTCAGGGAGAAGATATTTTCTCCTTGACTGGGTTTCCTCAGCAAGTATTAGCAGATGTTGTAAGACGTTCTACCATTGTTGTTTATAGTTTTCAGTTCTTTAGTCAGTTTATATGCTGAGACAATTAAAACATTTTATTATTTGAAATCATGTTTAAAATGCAATTTTCCTTCTAATTAACACTTTTTAAGCAGGTCTATAACACAATAAACAGCACATGGAGCATTGCAATCATCTCAATTTTTCATCCATATAGCTCATTTAAAACTAACCCTGTACTGAGGAACACTCAGCCAACACTGACTATTTGAAGGCAGAGCCTCAGGAACTATTGGCCAAACAAGTTAAGATTACTTTATTCATTCTTCTGAAATGGCTGGATGATTGGGTGGGAGAGAGGCAAAGAAACATGAGGTGGTCTCTCTCAAGAGAGAGAAAGGAAGGGAGGGAGAGAGAGAGAGAGAAAGAGAGAGAGGTCAAGGGCTGCTCCACACATCTATTGTCCGAGTGTTTCCTTAGCCGCCGACTGAGGTCGAACCATCCACAGGAAGACAAACAAACTCTTATCAGTGGCGCGCAGAGCCGCTGAGTGTCCTCTGGCCTCTAACCCCCATGGCTGCCCCATCTCCCACCTGAGTCCCTCAAGAATCATCTGGTTATCATCAGAGTGACAGGTCAGAGTGGAGTCACTGTCTGCAGAGTCAGCAGTTCTGATGCCACCCAAACAAGGATTGAGTTCACCCAGACAGGCGGCAGGGCTGGAGTCCGTCTGTTTAAATCTCCGGGAGCCGACTGTCGGCATCTCATCATATCGGAAATAAACAGAGCAACAAACTGAGTGTGGTGCAGATTTTGAACACACTGCCCTGTTTTTAACCCCACTGTATGCTGTACACACAGTCGATTCACAGACTCACATCTAAGTCTGGTTCTATAAATCCATAAGTTCTATAACATCTGTGTTTGGAAATAATATTTTACCCAAAAATGAAAGTTTCTCCATCATTTACTTCACCTCATGTCATTTCAAATCTGTATAACTTTCTTTTTCTGAGGAGCACAAAAGAAGATTCTTCAAATATGTTGGTAACCAAATAACATTTGCACCCACTGACGTCTAATGTAAGACCAAAACCTATGAGCCATTTCTCAAAATATCTTTTTTTATGTTTACAGTGCCCTCCATATTTATTTATATATATTTTTTAAAAAAATGGTTCTGTTTGTTGTGGAGCCAAGAAATCTTTTTATGATTAAAAAGGTGAATATGAGGTAAATGTACAGAATATGTATATTTGTGTACAAATGTAGACACAGACCAGCACTGACAAGCTCTTCTTCCTCTCTTCAGATAGAATGGCTGTCTCAGCTTTCTATAAACATTATTTAATACTTGCATTTGCTTTTAATTATTATTGCACTGGTTTGCAGTTTCTTTCTGAAAGCAACTTCTGTAAGCTTTCTAAGAGATATCACATGGCAACTCCATGCACACACATGCCAACAATGAACATATAAATCAAGAAATAATGAGTTTGATCCTTCTCACAGAGAGCTTGTTCTCTGCTGTTAATAGCACGGCGACTCAGGGACGAAAGACTCATTTAGCGGAGCCTGTTAGCTGGTTCAGCTAAGCAGATGGAAGTAACTGACTAAATGCAGGGGAGGGGCTTCCTATCACTCAAATGTGATGTAGCTTCACACAACATATGCTTCCCGAAGGGTCGATAGGGACTGCATATGCATCCCTCATGATCTGCTCGAACTGGCTGCTCGAGCAGATCGTATCTGCCCCGACTCAGACTCATGGACGGGCTTTACCAGTCCAACAGAACCATTGCCAACCGACCTGACATAAAATAAAAAGTTTATGAATATATGAAAACCACAGATTATAACTGATGCTTGACAGCCTGCTTTGTTCCTTCATGAGGAACTCTTCTGAGGCAGATGAATCTTTTGACTTCAGCTGTGAATGTGCTCTGTGTCTAATTAAAAGTTCACCCACATGTTATTTGGGTTGAGTTCAAGTTTAGACTGAAGAGTGGGTGTGATGAATTCTATCTGAATATCATGTTTTGGAAATACAGTACTGTGTAAAGTGTAAATGGCTGCACTAATGGAAAAACTCATCAATCAATATTGTAAATATAGTTTATCATATACAGTTTGCCAAAAAAACAGCTGGATTGGTCAGGTTAGAAAAACAGAAAAACAAGCAGAAAACAGCATCTATAGGCTAAAGTAGCAAGCATGTATTGTGAGATCCCCTTACACTTAGCAATAGCAGGACCTGGCTCTCTTAAACCAGAATGGAATGAACCCTAATGAACTTCTAATTCTAATGGAATGACTTCAGGACAGAAGATAAAGAGTTCTCCTCAAAAGAGTTCAAGATGTGCTCAGTGCCAAGAGAGTCACACTAAACACTGACTTTTACCTGAAGACACCGTCTGCTTTGTGTTTGTTTTTAGGATGGTCATTAAAACTTTGCTAAAACAACAAAGTTGGTAGTAGTCTTGCACTCTTGCACAACTGTACATCACTGTACATGCTTACTTTCATATACTGTATCAGCCAAAAACACAAGACAAAAAAACTGTCTACTAGCAACAGCATGAGTTTGGGGCAGGACTGTCTGTTTGTCAGACCAATGGTGGGCAGGGTGAATGTTTCGTTTCAATTTCAGGAACAAATTATGCCACAGTTTAAAAGATTTCACTAAAATCTAAAGAATAGGCTACTGTCTGATAAAAAACCGTTATGGCTATAACATGAAGAAGAGCAGATATTAGCAGCTGATTCTATAAACTCTGGAACAAAGGTTCCAAAATAAAGGAAAAAAAAATTTTGGCTCCACAAAGAACAATTCGGTCAAAAGTTTATTAAAAAAATGATTTCTTTCTTTTCTTAATAGTCTAAAGAACGTTTATTCTACCACAAAAAAACCTATCTGTGAAACAGAAAGAATTTGCAGATGTTAAATGTTCTTTACAGAACCATACTTCTATGGTTCTATAAAGGCACTGTGAAGCACTTTTATTTTAGGAGGATACAGTAATTATGTCACAAAATAATTGCTAATAATTGCTGATTGCAAATAATGTCTACTGCAAGTTAATGAAGCCAAGTGCAGTTTAATTAAATAAAAACAAACATGGACCTAAACTGGACATAAACTTGACCTGACTGTGGAAATATGAGGGCTATAAATACACAGACTAATCAAGGTACCAAGACACACATGGACACAGTTAGGGTGGGGTAACATGAAAGAACTACAAAGACTATACACAAGATTACAAAACATGATTTCAAAATATAAGACATGATATCAGCTTATAACACGAAACCCTTACAGATTATTGGAGACAAGACTATGTAAAGCATTGCTATAATAAACTACATATGGTAAGAATTCTGTGTATCTTAATGAGAAACGATACTACAGTGGAAACTAATTTAACACTCAGAATAAGAATAAACTACATATGACAATATATGAGAGATGGATTGTAAAAATCATTCTAATCAAGTAAATCTCAAAATGAGCTGAACAACAGTGAGAATAAGGGGAACACAGTCACAGAAAACAGATTGTTAATTGCCCACACAAGATAGAAATCGGTCTCCATGCGGTCGCGTCACTGGGTCTCAATGCCACCCAGACCAGTCGGCGGTGCTTCAGCGGGCGGAAGTGCCTCATTTAAACACCACACGGCATACTGAACACGCGATTTTTCCTGAGAAACCATTTCTCTCACTCACATGAAGTACAGAGTTCACAGTAATCATACAGTCTGCTGTCTGTCTCTCTCCCTGCCAACAAACTGCTAATGGCACAGACAGACAGACAGACTCGGGGGTGAAAAGAACCACCGGGGCAGTTTGAGAAACGTCAGAGCAGAAATGTTTTTAGTGAATTGTAAAGTACACTGATGACAAACAGACTATAAATGACATACTGTGGACATTATTGATGAGTGACTACTAAACTCTTACCTGAAGTGATGCACAGGAGAACGGCTAACACAGTGCTGATGTTCTTCATGCTCAGATGACGGGCTGCAGGCGTGCTCAGCTCAACAGTACGGCCGTATGGACAGTGTTTGATATTTTAAGGGAGTGTTCAGGATATTCCACACTCAACACGTCCTGAGAGACATCAACATTAGACTGATGACAGCACAAATCGAGCCTTCTCTCCTGTCTGTTCAATAGTGACAATATAACAACAGTAAATACACAGAAGATACCTGACACACTGACAAACATTCAGACAAATGCTGTCATTTACAAATTCTGTACATTTATACCATATGAAATTAGACCTAAAACAGTCCCCCAACTGGAGTGACATGATATTTATATAAATTATGGTTACAAAACCATCAACAAACTACAGTGTAGTTGTAGGTAACAGAACTGACAGAAACCGTACAGTGACAACTATCTATCCTGTGAATTTAGCAATTCATCAACCACTGAAAAATGATTCAATATAGTAATATTTTAAACAGTCTTTAAACTATGAATCGAAATAATCTGACGAACTTTTCACTGCAATGTAACTGAAAGTATGTGACGCGTTGTGTTTGTTAGCTGCTGCTCAATGATAACTGATCTCCAGACCTCATGTTACCTTCATACAGAAGAGAAATACAAACATCTATCGTTCACAACGAACGATAACACAACGTTAATGTGTCGATAAATGTTCACGTTAATACAACGTTAATGTGTCGATAAATGTTCACGTTAAACACAACGTTAATGTGTCGATAAATGTTCACGTTAACACAACGTTAATGTGTCGATAAATGTTCACGTTAACACAACGTTAATGTGTCGATAAATGTTCACGTTAACACAACGTTAATGTGTCGATAAATGTTCACGTTAACACAACGTTAATGTGTCGATAAATGTTCACGTTAAACACAACGTTAATGTGTCGATAAATGTTCACGTTAAACACAACGTTAATGTGTCGATAAATGTTCACGTTAACACAACGTTAATGTGTCGATAAATGTTCACGTTAAACACAACGTTAATGTGTCGATAAATGTTCACGTTAAACACAACGTTTTGTCGATAAATGTTCACGTTAACACAACGTTAATGTGTCGATAAATGTTCACGTTAAACACAACGGTGTCGCGGCACCAGAGAAACATCGTTAACATCTCGACAGTAAAGCGACAGAAGAGTTACCTGCTGAGAGAGTCAGAGATCTCAGTTAGTCTGTCAGTGATCAGAGCAGATGAAGCTCCTCCAGCAGAGATCAGACCGACATCAGACCCACATCAGACCGCACGACCCTCCCACAGCAGCTCCGGTCCATTCACAACAACACTGCGAGACTCAACAATATGAAAACAGTGCAGTACCATATAGAGCAACATTACTGACAATAACAAAAGCTGAAAGTGAAACTGAGGAAAGATTAAAACAATATCTGGGGATATACATCTGAAACAGAAACATTCATAAGAAACATTAATATATATACTAAACACTAACTCATAACTCATATACTATACACTAACTCATAACTCATATACTATACACTAACTCATAACACATATACTATACACTAACTCATAACTCATATACTATACACTAACTCATATACTATACACTAACTCATAACTCATATACTATACACTAACTCATAACTCATATACTATACACTAACTCATAACACATATACTATACACTAACTCATAACACATATACTATACACTAACTCATAACTCATATACTATACACTAACTCATAACTCATATACTATACACTAACTCATAACCCATATACTATACACTAACTCATAACACACATACTATACACTAACTCATAACACATATACTATACACTAACTCATAACACACATACTACACACTAACTCATAACACACATACTACACACTAACTCATAACCCATATACTATACACTAACTCATAACTCATATACTACACACTAACTCATAACACATATACTATACACTAACTCATAACACATATACTATACACTAACTCATAACTCATACTACACACTAACTCATAACCCATATACTATACACTAACTCATAAAATACTATACACTAACTCATAACTCATATACTATACACTAACTCATAACTCATATACTATACACTAACTCATAACCCATATACTATACACTAACTCATAACTCATATACTATACACTAACTCATAACTCATATACTATACACTAACTCATAACACATATACTATACACTAACTCATAACACATATACTATACACTAACTCATAACCCATATACTATACACTAACTCATAACTCATATACTATACACTAACTCATAACTCATATACTATACACTAACTCATAACTCATATACTATACACTAACTCATAACTCATATACTATACACTAACTCATAACACATATACTATACACTAACTCATAACACATATACTACACACTAACTCATAACTCATATACTATACACTAACTCATAACTCATATACTATACACTAACTCATAACTCATATACTATACACTAACTCATAACTCATATACTATACACTAACTCATAACCCATATACTATACACTAACTCATAACCCATATACTATACACTAACTCATAACCCATATACTATACACTAACTCATAACTCATATACTATACACTAACTCATAACTCATATACTATACACTAACTCATAACATATACTATACACTAACTCATAACACATATACTATACACTAACTCATAACACATATACTATACACTAACTCATAACTCATATACTATACACTAACTCATAACTCATATACTATACACTAACTCATAACTCATATACTATACACTAACTCATAACCCATATACTAAACACTAACTCATAACTCATATACTATACACTAACTCATAACTCATATACTATACACTAACTCATAACTCATATACTATACACTAACTCATAACACATATACTATACAACTCATAACACATACTATACACTAACTCATAACACATATACTATACACTAACTCATAACTCATATACTATACACTAACTCATAACTCATATACTATACACTAACTCATAACACATATACTATACACTAACTCATAACTCATATACTATACACTAACTCATAACTCATATACTATACACTAACTCATAACTCATATACTATACACTAACTCATAACTCATATACTATACACTAACTCATAACTCATATACTATACACTAACTCATAACACATATACTATACACTAACTCATAACTCATATACTATACACTAACTCATAACTCATGTACTATACACTAACTCATAACATATACTATACATAACTCAAACCATATACTATACACTAACTCATAACTCATATACTATACACTAACTCATAACTCATATACTATACACTAACTCATATATAACACATATACTATACACTAACTCATAACTCATATACTATACACTAACTCATAACTCATATACTATACACTAACTCATAACTCATATACTATACACTAACTCATAACACATATACTATACACTAACTCATAACTCATATACTATACACTAACTCATAACTCATATACTATACACTAACTCATAACTCATATACTATACACTAACTCATAACACATATACTATACACTAACTCATAACTCATATACTATACACTAACTCATAACTCATATACTATACACTAACTCATAACTCATATACTATACACTAACTCATAACTCATATACTATACACTAACTCATAACTCATATACTATACACTAACTCATAACTCATATACTATACACTAACTCATAACTCATATACTATACACTAACTCATAACACATATACTATACACTAACTCATAACTCATATACTATACACTAACTCATAACTCATATACTATACACTAACTCATAACACATATACTATACACTAACTCATAACTCATATACTATACACTAACTCATAACTCATATACTATACACTAACTCATAACACACCTATACTATATAACTAACTCATAACTCATATACTATACACTAACTCATAACACATATACTATACACTAACTCATAACTCATATACTATACACTAACCATAACATATACTATACACTAACTCATAACTCATATACTATACACTAACTCATAACTCATATACTATACACTAACTCATAACTCATATACTATACACTAACTCATAACTCATATACTATACACTAACTCATAACTCATATACTATACACTAACTCATAACTCATATACTATACACTAACTCATAACTCATATACTATACACTAACTCATAACTCATATACTATACACTAACTCATAAACATATACTATACACTAACTCATAACTCATATACTATACACTAACTCATAACTCATATACTATACACTAACTCATAACTCATATACTATACACTAACTCATAACTCATATACTATACACTAACTCATAACTCATATACTATACACTAACTCATAACTCATATACTAACACTAACTCATAACTCATATACTATACACTAACTCATAACTCATATACTATACACTAACTCATAACTCATATACTATACACTAACTCATAACTCATATACTATACACTAACTCATAACTCATATACTATACACTAACTCATAACTCATATACTATACACTAACTCATAACTCATATACTATACACTAACTCATAACACATATACTATACACTAACTCATAACTCATATACTATACACTAACTCATAACTCATATACTATACACTAACTCATAACTCATATACTATACACTAACACATAACATATACTATACACTAACTCATAACTCATATACTATACACTAACTCATAACTCATATACTATACACTAACTCATAACTCATATACTATACACTAACTCATAACTCATATACTATACACTAACTCATAACTCATATACTATACACTAACTCATAACTCATATACTATACACTAACTCATAACTCATATACTATACACTAACTCATAACTCATATACTATACACTAACTCATAACTCATATACTATACACTAACTCATAACTCATATACTATACACTAACTCATAACTCATATACTATACACTAACTCATAACTCATATACTATACACTAACTCATAACCATATACTTACACTAACTCATAACTCATATACTATACACTAACTCATAACTCATATACTATACACTAACTCATAACACATATACTATACACTAACTCATAACACATATACTATACACTAACTCATAACTCATATACTATACACTAACTCATAACACATATACTATACACTAACTCATAACTCATATACTATACACTAACTCATAACACATATACTATACACTAACTCATAACCATATACTATACACTAACTCAACATATACTATACACTAACTCATAACTCATATACTATACACTAACTCATAACTCATATACTATACACTAACTCATAACTCATATACTATACACTAACTCATAACACATATACTATACACTAACTCATAACTCATATACTATACACTAACTCATAACTCATATACTATACACTAACTCATAACTCATATACTACACACTAACTCATAACTCATATACTATACACTAACTCATAACTCATATACTACACACTAACTCATAACTCATATACTATACACTAACTCATAACACATATACTATACACTAACTCATAACTCATATACTATACACTAACTCATATACTATACATATATAATCATATACACTAACTCATAACTCATATACTATACACAACATATACTATACACTAACTCATAACTCATATACTACACACTAACTCATAACTCATATACTATACACTAACTCATAACTCATATACTATACACTAACTCATAACTCATATACTATACACTAACTCATAACTCATATACTATACACTAACTCATAACACATATACTATACACTAACTCATAACTCATATACTATACACTAACTCATAACTCATATACTATACACTAACTCATAACTCATATACTACACACTAACTCATAACACATATACTATACACTAACTCATAACACATATACTATACACTAACTCATAACACATATACTATACACTAACTCATAACACATATACTATACACTAACTCATAACACATATACTAAACACTAACTCATAACTCATATACTATACACTAACTCATAACACATATACTATACACTAACTCATAACTCATATACTATACACTAACTCATAACACATATACTACACACTAACTCATAACTCATATACTATAACTCACTTTTGACAGTTCAGTGTCGTTATTACACCTCAACAGAACACAAAGAATTTGTCCAGCCCAAAATGAAAATTTCCTCAATTTATTCACCCCCATGTCATCCAAGAAGTTTATGTTTTGTCTTTCTACAGTCATTAAGGTTCTTGAGGAAAACATTTAATGCAATTCAACAGGATTCAGTGTTTTAAAGAAAGAAAAGCATAATCATGTTGGATGATAGGGGGTGAGTAAATTATCAGGAAATGTTCATTTTGGGGGGGACAAATCAGTGAAAACTCAGCAGTAAAAACTTGAGGATAACCATACAGTTATCTGGTAACTTTGTGGCTAAACGTTTCATTTACTGTGTGAAGCTATTGACACATTTCTAAGAGATATGAAATACTGCACTGTTCACAATTAAATTTGTAGCTAGTAATATGTTCATTATGTTTATTGTGACATTTATTATTTACAATTTTTTACCTTTTATTTAGATTAACATTAGACAGGAGAATTACTATAAATATTATAAAGTGGCCAACTTCCTTTTTAACAATTGGCTTAACTCACCAATCATCGATCACTGCAGTCAGTGATCGAGTAGCACCTTGTGGTACCTTCCACTAAATCACTCTCCTGCTCATTCACCTTCACAATGTCTTGCTGATGGAATGATCTTCCAAACTCTGTTCAGTTAGCTGCCTCACAATATTCAAGAAAAGGCTATAAATCTGTCTGTTCCATGAATACTTGACAGGAATATGCTAACTGCTCTCACTATTCAAAACAAATTCTAACCTTTAACACTTTTTCCTCTCTCTCTCTCAGTGCTCAGAAAATATCCAGCAGATCATCTGTTATTATCTTTGAACAAGGACTTCTTGCTGCTCTTTGATATTAACTACTTCAGGTATTGTTGCATTTCATTGATGTAAATTTTACTATATGTGCACATAACTTTGCATTAAAAGCATTTTGACTGTCCAAACCTTGATTTGTTTGTTTATGCATGGTTGTTTTAAATTAAGGTAATAATTCTAATAAAGCCTGTGATACATGATGAGAATAACCCTGAGTATCAAACCAATTAAGGGTTAAATAAGTTACTTTTTTCCAGCAACCTAGAGTGTTGGGTTACTTCCATCCAAAAGTTGTCGGATTGCCAGTTGGGCTTGTTTTAACAAGTTGCCACTTGTCTTTATACAAGTTTAAAAATGCATTAATTTTCCAGTTACTGTCCTATTTTTGTTAGTATTTATTACCTGAATTGTTTGCAGTCAGTTTACCCTACATCATTTATGAATCAATTTAATCTGTTTACTCACCCTGTACTATATATTACCTTTTGTACCTTTATACTGATTTATCTTCAAGTCCAATAATCATGCATACTGTTACATTGATGCTCATTTGTTGTATTATGTAAACATAAACTTGCAGATACAGTACTTCTACAGAACTTGCAGGTTCAGTACTTCTGTATGAACTTTGCTTTTCACTTTCTAGCATTTACGTTTAACCTTCATATTTCAATTTCAAGACTTTAAATACTTTGTTTATATGACAAATGCAAAGAAATGCAAGTTAATTTGGCCTGGAGTCTTTATCTGACGCGTTCTGCACACGTGTGCTCTGCACGTATGACACACACACAGGAAACAGATTCTGTCTGTCTGGTCGCAGTCTCCAGCATGGTGCCACTTGTTTTCAAGTCATGAATAAATAACACATTAAACAAAGGGAAAGTGTCTGTGTGCAGCTCCTACATTTCCTTATGACCCCCTGAGGACGTGTCAAGGACACACGCTTTATGTAGTCCCAAATCATAAAGCACAAATCTGACTCAATGTGAGTATAAATTCATGCCTGTATGTAGAGTTCAATTTTGAATAGTAAAATGTATCCTATATGATTAAAAATGTATATTTTGGTATCAGAGAAAACTCTTCAGCAGATTCACAAAGACCTCTCACAGGAATTGTGTGACTATCAGTATTAATCCAGCTTGAGAACACCGTTTTTTTTTACTGTACCTAACACCTTCCACAAACAACCTTCTATAAACCTTCATCAACTGATCAGCACAACTTCCTTCCTGGTGTTGGATTCTCTGCTTCTTTCTGTCCAGAGCCGTTTCTCACTTCTGATCAGGAATCTGTCATGAGGATGTGACATTCCACACATAACTTGGCATGGTATGAAAACACTCAAACACTCTATTCGAAAAAGAAACATTGTCCTGTTCTAAGAACAAGTTTCCTGCTCAGAGCAGACGACTGCTCCTCAGAGGATAACCCGGATACCTGCACCAAAGTGTTTCTGCAGCTCAGAGGAAGTGTGCAGATGAGTGTGAGGAACAGGAAGTGAGAACCTGTAGTGATTTCCCAGCAGCCTTAGCTCACATCGAGGTAAACAACTGTGTTGTCAGAATCCATTTATGCAGTCAACAGATATGGTTGATCACAAGCTACTGTTGAGCAGGAAACAACATATCATTACATTAATACAGTAACACAGGGTCATCATCAGGCATGCAGTAAATGTTTTGTAGTATTTAGAGTGCGGTAGTATTTAAAGAGATTGCAGGTTGAAAATAAGCCGAGAAGTGCTGATAGTCCTTTAACACAATATTGTTTATACACGCAGAAACAGATTCAGGTAACCAAGCGTATGTAGATGAAGTTCATGAAACCTGTGAAGATGTTCATGTCATATTTCACTCCACATAAAAAAAAACTGCATAAATTTAAAAATGTTTAATTGTGTGTTGCTCCACAGTGATCAAACATGTAACAGCTCTGCTATAACACTCACATCTGCAGCGGTCTGGAGGATTGTGTGAATGCAGGAGAAGGGCTCAAACACTGCTTCTATCACTGGCCATGTGACAGTAAATTGATGTACAAATAAACTCTGGAGATAACGGGGATGTTAACTGGCCAAAGCAAAGTCCACATGTGGTGTTAAACCATGTATACACATTATGAGTGTAATGAGTGTGCTTAACATACCAGAAAAAGGATGTCACAATAAAGTCTGAAGGTTATTAAATGCAATGAAAAACGAAGAATTTGAAGAGTTACTTTTAGATTTATACAGTGTCTTGTAAAGGTATTCTCTGTGCTATATTCTCTAGGGTGTTGACAGTGTTCAGATATTTAGGGGTTTATGATTTTCAGTGTAATTAAGATGTTTTTTTCTTTATCAATGAATATTGTATATGTGTCTGAAAGAAACACCACAACAAGTGTTTGTTGTTAAGCGTTTTTTACTTCAGCTCATCAATTGCTTTTTCAACAATTGCAAATACCTCATCCACAGGAAGCTCAGAGTTTATCTGTGAGAAAAGAGAGAACTAATTCAATTAAAAACAGAATAATTAACAATTATACAGAATAGGAAATAATCTGATTACAGTTAGTAGATATATTCTGTAATCTCTGCTAGCTCACCTTCCTAACAATGCCGCGTTTCTCGTAGTATGAGATGACGGGCTCAGTGGCTTTATAATACAGATCTAGACGCTTTTTAATCGTCTCCTCGTTGTCGTCGGCACGGCCACTGGTCTCTCCACGTTTCATGAGTCGCTTCACCATGGTCTCCCCTTTAGCATCAATGTAGAGCAAAAGAGCCGGAGCACCAATCTAAGAGAATATGACATGATCAAATGATCTTTTCTGTTAAAAGACAAAAGGTATTTGAGTTCTAGTTTATTTATTCTAGATTTTTCAACCTTCTTCTCAAACTCCTCGCCCTGTTTGACTTCACGAGGGTAGCCGTCAATGAGGTAACCTTTAGACACGTCAGCTTTAGCAATCATGGCATCTTTGATCATATCAAGAACTGTGTCCTACACAAACAAAACACTGTTGGAATAAACCTTCTGAAAGAAGAACGTTCAGAACTATCTGTTTTATAAGCCAAATTAATATTTAGTAAGAGGTTTTTAGACACCAGTATTTTAGCACTATTTTAGCAGATTTACTCCAGAAATCACACACACGATACATCAATGGAGAGTTTAACAGACCAGAGGCACAAGTTCTCCTTTCTGCATTATGGCCTGCAGCTGTTTGCCCCTCTCTGATCCTGAGGCCACCTCGGCACGCAGCAGATCACCGGAGGACAGGTGAGTGTAGCCGTACTTTGCCACAATCTTCTCACACTGAGTGCCCTTACCAGAGCCTGGGCCACCTGACCCAAAAACAGTTCACAGAACTGGTCAGTGGTTGCTGGTATAACTCTGCCTTTATGTGACTTCACAGTGCAGTTTTTAAAGCAACCTAGCTTTTATTTCTTTATGTTTATACAAACATGCCACAGACATGTAAAAGTTTGTTAGTACATATGTCATACTAAAGGCACACTATGCAGGATTATCAGCTACTGTTTGTAAACGCAACATTGAAACTTTGCCCATCCTCTCAGGCATTACACCATTAGAAGCAACGCCCCTGTCCCTTACCTGCACGTCATTATTGGCTGGGATTTACATGTATACACCCACTTTCCAAAGACTGCCTCCCAAAAAAAGTCACAAACATCCCAAAATATAAAATAAGAAAATACAGGCCAGATACAAAATACAGAGGACAGTGTTTCTGTAATCAGTGCACACTTCTAGTGAATCATAAGTAATTGACAGGGATTGTTTTGTCCATATTTTATTTTTTCTGGAAGATTCTGCATACTGCACCTCAAGTCATATTACAGTGTTTTGTAAACATATTAAGGCAACAGTTGACTAAAACTATACTTATCATAATGCTGCTCCAAACTCAAATGACTTTCTTCTGTGAATACAAAACCTGATTTTTTTGAAGAATATCTGATGTTATTGATGTGTGGACATATTTAATTTAGGGTTTGTAGCTGCAAATCTCTTCATGCACATTCAAAGAGCCCTGAAGTCCTGGCTCCTTAATTTATAAAATAGCTTAAATGCGACATTATCACCTTATTATAGTGTATTCTTTAAACACATCTCCTATGTTCGCAAAATAAAGAATGTCACATGAGTTTGGCACTGTACATGACTCAATTTAACTAATCATTTTACAGGATTAAAAAAACAGAAGAACGTGAGAACTTACCCACAACAAAGACGATTTTAGCATCCTTAATTTTATCTGTGACACAATGAAACAATTGTTGTTAGTAAAATGCATCAGTTACTTGCTGTTACTTGAAATCAGTTACTTTAAAACACTGTGAGATGGTTGTCTGTATGTTTTCTCACAGATATCCTTCTCAAACACTTTACCATCTGGATTAACAGAAGACATTGATCTACTCAAGCAGCCTGAACCCATTCCTGACCTGAAGTCTGAAGTCGGTCTGCTCTGAATGTTTCAGGTCTCCATGGCAACTGTTGCCAACATCTCACATTAACAGATTCAACAGAGCAGGTCTGATCCACCAGTATTTGTGTGCATATTGAAGATTCCCAACTAATACAGTATTCGTGTTACCATAGCAAAAAAAGTATCATGACAGTGCAACTAAAACACGCACGTATTGTTCTGTGAACCGTGTACACATGAAAATACACATTTGGCTTTGTAGCATAAAAACCCAGCCATTAAATATATTTAAAGATTTTTTCACTTGAAATATATATTAATTGTCCACATGAGGTCACCAAAGACCACAAAACCAGAATCAAGAAATCACGATGATGAAGAATCAAAGTCAGTTATGATGTTTGTTTCATTTACCCAATAATGCAGTAGATTCAGCAGATCTTACTGGAGTCAGTGTGTGTGTTATTGTGTTACTTCACACATATGGTCACAGACTACCTTTAACTCTCCTCTCCATTGTAAATAGCTCATGTGACTCGTACATGTGCATACTCCTATTGTAATATTATAATATTACAGACGGACAGATGTCGTGTTCGTTTCTTACCTGCCATGATTATCTGTTATGTGAAGGATGTTCCTGAAAGAGCAAAAACAACAACATTAGTCCAAATGAAGAGTAACAACACACATTGAGTGTTATTAATGCACAACACAGAAAGAGCGCTGTGTGTTATTAATGCACAACACAGAGACAGCGCTGTGTGTTATTAATGCGCAACACAGAGACAGCGCTGTGTGTTATTAATGCACAACACAGAGACAGCGCTGTGTGTTATTAATGCGCAACACAGAGACAGCGCTGTGTGTTATTAATGCGCAACACAGAGACAGCGCTGTGTGTTATTAATGCGCAACACAGAGACAGCGCTGTGTGTTATTATGCGCAACACAGAGAACGCTGTGTGTTATTAATGCACAACACAAGAGAGCGCTGTGTGTTATTAATGCACAACACAGAGACAGCGCTGTGTGTTATTAATGCACAACACAGAGAGAGCGCTGTGTGTTATTAATGCGCAACACAGAGACAGCGCTGTGTGTTATTAATGCGCAACACAGAGAGAGCGCTGTGTGTTATTAATGCGCAACACAGAGACAGCGCTGTGTGTTATTAATGGCAACACAGAGACAGCGCTGTGTGTTATTAATGCACAACACAGAGACAGCGCTGTGTGTTATTAATGCACAACACAGAGAGAGCGCTGTGTGTTATTAATCGCAACACAGAGACAGCGCTGTGTGTTATTAATGCACAACACAGAGACAGCGCTGTGTGTTATTAATGCACAACACAGAGACAGCGCTGTGTGTTATTAATCGCAACACAGAGACAGCGCTGTGTGTTATTAATCGCAACACAGAGACAGCGCTGTGTGTTATTAATCGCAACACAGAGAAGCGCTGTGTGTTTATTAATGCACAACAGAGACAGCGCTGTGTGTTATTAATCGCAACACAGAGAGAGCGCTGTGTGTTATTAATCGCAACACAGAGAGAGCGCTGTGTGTTATTAATGCGCAACACAGAGACAGCGCTGTGTGTTATTAATGCACAACACAGAGACAGCGCTGTGTGTTATTAATGCAACACAGAGACAGGCTGTGTGTTATTAATGCGCAACACAGAGACAGCGCTGTGTGTTATTAATGCACAACACAGAGACAGCGCTGTGTGTTATTAATGCGCAACACAGAGAGAGCGCTGTGTGTTATTAATGCACAACACAGAGACAGCGCTGTGTGTTATTAATGCACAACACAGAGAGAGCGCTGTGTGTTATTAATGCGCAACACAGAGACAGCGCTGTGTGTTATTAATCGCAACACAGAGACAGCGCTGTGTGTTATTAATCGCAACACAGAGACACGCTGTGTGTTATTAATCGCAACACAGAGACAGCGCTGTGTGTTATTAATGCGCAACACAGAGACAGCGCTGTGTGTTATTAATGCACAACACAGAGACAGCGCTGTGTGTTATTAATGCACAACACAGAGACAGCGCTGTGTGTTATTAATGCGCAACACAGAGAGAGCGCTGTGTGTTATTAATGCGCAACACAGAGACAGCGCTGTGTGTTATTAATGCACAACACAGAGACAGCGCTGTGTGTTATTAATGCGCAACACAGAGACAGCGCTGTGTGTTATTAATGCGCAACACAGAGACAGCGCTGTGTGTTATTAATGCGCAACACAGAGACAGCGCTGTGTGTTATTAATGCGCAACACAGAGAGAGCGCTGTGTGTTATTAATGCACAACACAGAGACAGCGCTGTGTGTTATTAATGCACAACACAGAAAGAGCGCTGTGTGTTATTAATGCGCAACACAGAGACAGCGCTGTGTGTTATTAATGCGCAACACAGAGACAGCGCTGTGTGTTATTAATGCACAACACAGAGACAGCGCTGTGTGTTATTAATCGCAACACAGAGACAGCGCTGTGTGTTATTAATGCACAACACAGAGACAGCGCTGTGTGTTATTAATGCGCAACACAGAGACAGCGCTGTGTGTTATTAATGCACAACACAGAGACAGCGCTGTGTGTTATTAATGCACAACACAGAGACAGCGCTGTGTGTTATTAATGCGCAACACAGAGACAGCGCTGTGTGTTATTAATCGCAACACAGAGACAGCGCTGTGTGTTATTAATCGCAACACAGAGACAGCGCTGTGTGTTATTAATGCACAACACAGAGAGAGCGCTGTGTGTTATTAATGCGCAACACAGAGACAGCGCTGTGTGTTATTAATGCGCAACACAGAGACAGCGCTGTGTGTTATTAATGCGCAACACAGAGACAGCGCTGTGTGTTATTAATGCGCAACACAGAGACAGCGCTGTGTGTTATTAATGCGCAACACAGAGACAGCGCTGTGTGTTATTAATGCGCAACACAGAGACAGCGCTGTGTGTTATTAATGCACAACACAGAGACAGCGCTGTGTGTTATTAATGCACAACACAGAGACAGCGCTGTGTGTTATTAATGCGCAACACAGAGACAGCGCTGTGTGTTATTAATGCACAACACAGAGACAGCGCTGTGTGTTATTAATGCACAGCAGTAAAGAATGAATGAATGCAGCACATTGCGTTATGAGACGCTGACTGTGACAATGACACGCTTTCTAATGTAGTGCCCTTTTTGCTCTGGTTTTCTTTTTCATCTGTTAGTTTTCTAGGAGCATGGTCTGTTTTTCTGTGATCATGGTGCTTCATTTCCCCCACTAGAGGTCAGACCTCTTCCCAGCTGTACGTGCAGTGCAAACATCACGCCAAACCTGAATGACAGCTCACTGTGAGCACGGCTTTAGAAACGCAAGGACAATGACAGTGTGTTTCTGTCTGAATTTTGCAGGGTTGGGACGGCACTGAAATATGAGATTGGCAATAGCATTTGGATTGCGTTACTCTGTTATTTATTCATCCACAAATAGGAAATGCAAAACATTTTGCAAATATGGAATACTCTTCTGTAGTTGTGCTTTTACCTTTATAAATGTCCTCCTCATGTGAAATACCAGGTTTGGTACTGCTATATAAATAAATTGTCTGTATATATGTTTTAAAATCACTGTCATTACATTTTAGTTGCTGTGTGTTTGTTGTATGAAACCTTTCCAGGTATATGTAATAACTATTTTATAAAAAACAGTAAGCCCTGTGGAGTTTGTTGCTTTATTTTGGACTCAGGTGGAAGATGAGTAAAACAGTTGCTCATAATCTGAGCACCTAAAAGGTGACGTGCAACTAGAACCAACAGTTAGATTACTGTGCGTCCTGGATCAGTAGAAAGCCAGCCAGCCTGTACTGTTACTTCACAATAAATCTCACCAAGACACGAAGATAAAACAGCCAATGACACTGTTAAAAACATTCATCTATAGGGAATGCTGAAACATTGTAGGTTAAGAGGCACCATGAGGAGTATGTAAACTCTGGGTTATTAATACAGACAGAAATGAGCCAAACACACATTTTTACTGTAGTGTCACTGCGCCTCTGCAGACATGCCTCACAGCTGTGAAATATGTTCTGTCACACTTCTATTAAACGCTGATGGAGTCACACCTCACTCAAGCAAATGAGAAAAAAAAAACAGGAACCAGAGAGCTGTAGCTAACTGTGATGTGTAGAGCCATTATTGTCTGAGAACATAACAGTACAGAGCTGACAGGAATTCAAAACTAAAGCTAAGAAATATAAGCAGGGTTTCTAAGAAACGACTGAGGACAACTCAGCCTGGCTTCCTGTATAAAAAGCTCAGACAGTGGCAGCTGGACAACACGGCCACCACCATGATCCGTATGACTGTGATCTCTCAAGACAGAATTTATGAAACTATGAAACCCCTCCAAGAATCCATTTATCAGAATCATGGAACATTAAATGAGTTTGTCTTACTGTTTTCGGTGTGCAGCGCGTGTGAGAGAGTCTTGGCACGTCTGTACAGCAAGTGTAAACACATCCCTCTACTGCTGGTCATGTGACCCGCAATGGCTTGCATGTAAATGCTGCGCTTTTGACAGACTAGCCCTACTGGTCTGAAATTTGCTGGGAAAGACACTGGTTTAAAAAGACCAACACTGAATTATTGAAGCTCCAAATGTGCTAATGAAGATTTGAGTGCAGATTTTGTATATGGAATTATCTGAATATTATCTAAATCTCTCTCTCAAACCCTCTAGTATGAACAGTTCAAAGCTTCACTCATATTTATGTTCATAACTTTAACTCAACTTTGATAAGTCCTATAAACAAAATTCTTTTTATCTGATTCAATGGATCATACTGATTCCAACACACCCTATTATTTTCTATCATGAAACTTTTCCCACCATCTGCAGTTTTATATAAAGCCTACTTTTTCAAACACCTCCTAAAGCATTTGCCCAATTTGCAGAAAAGTTGGTACGTAGCATCTAGATATACTGATGACAGGAAAGTTATTAAAAGCTTTTCGATAGACCCAATCAAATCAACAAATTTGACGGCGAGCACACAAAAATGCATATGAGGCTGTAACTTTGAAACTTGTGTATTCACACAAAACTTGGAACATGTTTCAGGCATGATCTGACGGTGCAGAGTTCATGGATCGTGGTCTCTGTCTGATGTCGGTGGGCTGCTGGAGACCAGTGGCCTGTTTTTCAGCCATCAGCACCGACACCAGCGTGCAGATGGTGACATCCTCCAGCTCCACTATCACTGTCTAAGCCTGCTTCTAACTTTTGATTAATTTGACTTATTGCCATGTGACTTATCTTTATAAGTTCCCTGGATAATATCGAGTGTTACAATACCAAATTTGTCATAGTCAGCTGTACTTCCTATCTGCAATTTTGAGTTATTTATTAATATTTCAACGACACCACAACTGGTGTCACAAAGTGATCCTGCTAGAATGTACTTCAATACTATTCAAATAGGTTTTTTTATTGAAAGATCTGAAAGATCTATCTGTAAACTACATGTATAGTATCTTACACAAACTTGCAGATGAAGTACAGAAATGCTGATATGAATAATGTTGTGTGGTGCAATTTTCTTGTCAGTGCCATTTTGCCCTGATCATCAACCTCAAAACATTTTGAATAAAATAGGACTGGCGCAAGACCTGTTTTTATAAAGACATGTTACTGGATAGTTTATTAGATATTAGATTATCATTATAATTAAATAACTGTGATAATAATACTAAAGAATTAAAATTACTAGTAATTTACTAACTTTTTACTAATGGGAATAATAATACAATCTAATATAAGGAACACCAAAACTGATACTAGAATTTACTCAGTCTTACAGGCATGTTTTCATATTATAGATTCACTCTCTGGTAACCATATTCATGTACATGAGCCATGTATAAGTTTTACAAGGTACCTCATGGAATACCATGGTACTTTTGGTCAGCTTTAAAATAGCAGTAACTGTCACATGCTGTCTTCTTTACAGTGTGTGTCTGCCTGCATTGCAGTGAGCAGAAATGATAAGTTGCTGATCTTTTCTCCAGTTGGAGGGTCTCTGTTGGGAGGGTTTATAAGTCGGGTGACCCTGTTCTCACTGTAAATGTCACAGATGGCCTGAATCAGCACTGGTTACTTAAGGACACCCCTCTCTGACCAATTATGGTGATTTTATAGGTGCTTTGGTAGTTGGACCTGTAGTTCACTTGACACTAGCCATAGACGTCACGAGTAAAGATTTGATCTGAATATGACAAGATTGATATGCACATGTGAGCAAACACAGGTGTGGCTTTTAGTGCAGCCTTAAGCTCCTTACTTGTGGAGGAGTGTTTGTTGTTCACACTCATATTAGGGACACATTAATGATTCTATGGAAACCATTATCTGAGAATCAGAACCATTTTCACCAAAACTACAGTAGGGTCATTTTCAGGAAACTGCTGTTTGTGTTCTGTGTGTGTTCTCATGACTAGTACTGAGGAAATTAACAAATACAGAGATCACAGTATTTTGTAAATTGTTTAAATTAAAAAAAAATAATAATAAATAAGAAAACACATTTTTTCTTAAATGTCTTTTGTATTTTCTGATGTAAAATTGACACTGTTATGCTGTCATATCCTCTTAAAATTTGAGATCTTTCTGATGTCACATGATCTTTAAATTATTAATAATATTATTAAATGAAAGTGGCTCTTTTCAGCCTGTATGTTTACTCCTACATTGTCCTCCTCAAGTTTAACATTTCAGCTGTTGAGAGAAACTATCAGTTTTTTACACATTTTTTTCTGTCTCAGCATTCAGGACAAGTCACAAATGACACTTGAGGTGCACCAGCAGTCATAATATTTTCTATTAAAAGCTGGTCTATATATGACTGCATGTGGTCAGCAGGCAGGGGGCCTCTGTCCCCATCACCATAATCAGCAACCCTGTTACTTCCAATCACGGTACTCATTCATTTACATTTTTTTATTCAGGCTATTTTCTTTATTTTTTATGTTTGTTACTAAAAAGTATGCAATCCCAAATCACACTTTACAATGTAAATGTTTATAACATTTTATTATTTAGAATAAATATAACATAAAACTGCTCATATTTAGTTTGACCTCCAAACTTTTCTGAAGGTTTAACACTCCTCTATATTAATTTTTCTAGACTTTGGAGCCCCATTTTGTCACTTTCTTTTGCCTTTAGAATTCAGAAACTAATACACAGATCCAAAGATGTAAAGTTCAGAAGGTTTTAATTCTCAGGGAACCAAACAACAACTCAGGAACTCTTGACAGCCAAATATTGGTCTTTGAAGAGTCTTTACAGTCTTGGATCCTTAACACGTATGACTTACTAACTAGTCGTAATGTAGAACTGAAACAGTTAACTACGATTAACTTAAAGTCGTGAAACAGAGCGTAACTCTGGACACTATTAATTCACACCACAGTTGCTGCTTCCTGGAGGGTGACACACTGATATGAGGGAATTACTACCCTGCCATAGATTGATGCCTTCAGCCAGTTGTGCCTTGACGCTAAATAAAGACCAAACTCCTCTGCAGCTGTCCACTGACAAGAGAAAACTCACTTCACAGCCTATAAAACCCTACAAGTCTCTTGAAAAGCTGCATTTTAGCTGTTGCTATAGTGATCATGTCTCTTGTGAGGACTGCTGTAGCTTTAAGAGGAGAGCAGCTCTGTTTGACATACATGAGCGCAGTGGCCGTGTTTACAGTGGAGGACAGGCTGCTGATTCCATCAGTTTTAATTCCTGACAGGAGCAGATGGGAATTCAACACAATCATTACAGAAATGCATTATTAAACTCCAGCGCTGAGGCCGCTCTCATGAGAACACACAAAGCTACAAATGATGATCAGACATCACACACACGCAGAAATGAGGTCATCTCTGTGAGGTTTCACATCAGCATGACATCACAGCTGTCAAACTCGACCTCATTTGGATTCTAATTCTCATGCAACAAGAAGCTCTTCTCAGTGATCCGACCACCCTCCTTTACATGACCTTCCACATACACCAGCCTGCAGACAACAAGACCTTAAAGAGCTTAACTCACACACACGCACACACAATAAGGCCAATCTCATTTGTCAGCTGTATTATGCTTCTGGGCATCTTACTGACCTGTTTCGCTCTCTCTCTCTGTCTGTCTGTGGTTGAGGGTGTTCAGTGAGGGGCTCTGTGTGTCCTGCTCCTTTCTGTCCGAGTGCCCGGCTGCACGCCAGCCCTCCCTCTGCAGCTTTATATAGAGCTCTGACAGCTCATCCTCACGCAGGGAATGCTGGGAAGACCAGAGCTTCTGGGTTGGGGGCTTGTGGAGGAATTTAGGTGGCAATTACTGTATGTTTTCTGCTGCATTTATTAACGTCATTAGGCATGTTTGTACCAGACGACAGCAGTTAGATGTTAAGAGCACATGACTGTAGCGCTCTTTCTGACTCCTCTTGCCCAGCATGTAACTACTTCACATGGAGGGAGCAGAAGTGGTAGCTAATGTCCGCTAGCAGAGCCGCTCGTACACCTTTAGCACACTTCCTGTTTCCGGTAAGTGAGGCGGTGTATCGCTACTTCCGGTATCATCACAATGCAGTCCAAACTAATGGCCGAGTCCTCTCGCCGGTGTTATTTTGCATTATTTTGTTATTTTTATATTATATTGCAGCTCGTTCCGGGCTGCTCCAGTTGTACACAACATCACCCTGATCTCAGTTTCACCATTTCCCCGCACAATGAGAATTGACGGCGGCATTTTGAAGATTTCTGGCAGAACATAACTAACAAAATAATTCTGTTACGTTTAAGTCATGGCTGAAACTAAAGCGGAAAACTTCTGAAGTACTGCAGTGACTTTGTGTCCACATACTGAACACAGGAGCTCATAATAGCTTTAATGAATGTTGTTTCAGTGAGTAGGGACTAAAGTGTGACTTTGGCAGCAGCTTGCCTGTACTAATACCTCTCCATTCACTATATCTGACACTGCGTACGTGTGAACGAGGGGAATTATCAGTCTATTGGCAACTGCTAACTTTAAACTTAGGGTTCGCATTAGCATTTATTTCTTTGTAGCCTAAACAGAAACGGATTACCGCAGACATACAATTTATTTGGTCAAATACTGTAAATAAACACTGTTTTACAGGTTGCTTTATTTAGGCTACGTCTGCGTTAAACTGCGGAAGTGGGCGGGGCAAACGTTTTGTTGCTAGGCAGCGTGCTGTGTATTGAGTATTTAAAGTTTAAACTCGCGTCCAGAATGTCAAATCAGGTTTTAATTAGACGATGTTTTTCACATTTCAGCTTGTATTGGACTAGCTCTGAACTGTATGTTTTCAAGAAAATTCAAAACGACCATTTGATTTGAGCACTGATTCATATTATGACACAAATGATCTTGTGCATTTGAATGTTTGATTTATTTATAATAGAAATGAATGGTTTAGCGTTATTCTACATTATTCTACACTACACTAAAAGAGTCGTGCAACTTCAAAGCCATCAAGCCCAAAAACAGAACAAACTACATGCTTTGTACAACAATCTGCTGTGGTCCTGTTGTAAAAACAAAGAAAAGGCACAGGCACACATTTAACAATAATTATTACAAGTTGACAAATGAAAGTTTAAAGTCATGCTTTCTCTAACTTCATCATGACTTCTCATCTTCAACAACGATCATTTAAATACGTAACACAATAAGACAACTTTATACCAAGCTCTTACTTATATATATATTATTTATATATTATATATATTTATATATTATTTAATTTAATTTTGTTTTATTTTACACAGGCAAATAAAACAGCCACACACCTCATCAGACCAGTCTGTCATTATAAGGAAGTTTTCTGCTGTTTATGAAACATTGACATTTCTTTTATAATTTTTGTTTTCTTATACAAAGGTGAATTTGTGTGTTGTTTGTTGGTTTATGAGTGCAGTGATGATCAGATGGAGATATTCCTGTAAATGAATGAAGCTGCCTAGTGGGGCTGTAATATAATATTGTCTGAAATTAGTCAAATTCATTGTCTGTCAAGTGCCAAAGCTCCCACAAACAAGACCACACATTTTTCTCAAAGTCCCTGAAGCAGGTGTTATTCTATTAATATGATATGAGCAGCATATTGTCACGTTTAGGTTTGTTCTGTGTTTTTGGTTTTCTTTGTGTGCCTTTGTTAATTTATTTTTTGTTAATTATCTTGTTATTCAGTTCATCACCAGCATCTCCTCTGTTGTACTTGTTTGTGTATGATGTTTGTCTTTGGTTTGTATTCTCCTGAGTTTTAGTTATTAAAAATGTATTTTAAGATTATCTCCTTGTTTCTCTTTGGATTTCTCCCACAAATACTGTAACGGAAGGACTGACTTTAAACAGTGCAACTGCTTCTCCTGGAGCAGGAGGATCGCTCCCTTAAGGACCACACCAAGGATTCTTTAGGAGCAGCCAGAGCCACCCACAGCGTCTGTCCTGGAGCCAAAGCCAGCCGCAGTATCTGTCCCGAAGCTAAATCACCTGATCCACTCCTGAGCAGGCGTCTGCCAAGAGCTCCACAGGAGTACTGGATCATTGACTTTGTTCCAGCTCCCACCCTTATTCCTGCTCCTGAACTCAAGCTCCCCCAATCTTAAGTGGTGGGTCTTTTGGATGACCCAGTCCCACTCTGTATCCTACCCAGCTCCATTGTTCCATTGTCTCTGCTGCCCTGCCCAGCTCTCTGGCTCTGCTCAGGATCCATTGCTCAGGATAAACCAATACTAATCATACTATCCCTAATTAGTTTTACTAATATACATCCATGTTTTCTGTGTTGCATGTGTTACATGTAAGAAGGCTGAACCATTTTGCTTGCCGTGTAGTAAAGAGAAATAATATCTGGCAGGATTTAATGATCCAAATCTTTACATTAAAGAAACAGAGTAATCTTTAAACGAGGGAAAAACAACAAATAGCAGTCTTTCATTAGGTTTCTTAGTGCTGTAACAATGGATAATGGATTAATTGCATAACTGTAACAATGGATTTATTTTTAAACTTGTGTAACCTGGAAGGTCCCATTCAGATACAATGTGTCGTGGTCAAGATGGCCAACAAAAGACAAATACAAAACACCAATATAAGAATATGATGCAAAATATTACAAGAGTGGTGTTCGATATACTGAGTGTGTAAATACAGTGTGGGATTTAAACTCGTTTTGCATGTTACAGTGTTATGCTATTATTGAGGGGAAAAAGAGTTGGTTAATGTGAATGAATCAGTGATGTACTGAATGAAGTATAAGTTCTTTATAACAGCAATATCACATAAGTGTGCTGTTAGAGTCTATTGGCCTGTGATAACCTGTGACCTCTCATTTGATTTTTGCTCATTTTCACAGACAAGGTTTAACCCTATTTCCAGACTTAAAATGCATGTTTGAACTGTCTTAACTGAAATAATATAACCTTTATTTCTTAAAATATGTCATTGTTTAGTCTCAAGATGCACACCAGTAATGTATTTTCTGAGGCATTTTAAAAAGCTCTTGAAATATTGTAATTTAACTAATCTAACCCTAAGGCCTAGTCCTGGCTTAAGCTGCACTGTTTCTGTAAAACTAGGCCATAGGTGGTACAGAAGCACTTCAAACACCAATATTGTCATTAATAAAGACATCAAGGTATCATAACATTACTTAAAATAGCAAGTTTTGGCATCAAAAATTAAACAGTTGTGTTTATTGAACTCATTTAACAACAAAAATATTTCAAAATAAGATTTTAAGCGTTATGAGAATACAGTGGATATTTTTTCTCTGTCTGTGTTTGATTGGTCATTTTGAAATCTTGCCCTGATAAACCCTTAAACACTTTCCTGTTTTCCTCCTGCAGCAGCACCAGCAGGCCGGCGGCCATTGACGCTCATCAAGAGAGCGCCTTGATGAGCGCTCCCTGATGAACACTGGTTGGTTAATGGTAAAACGTGTCAAGTTTACTTAGTTCCTTTTAAAAGGTTTTGTGATTTGTAAGGTATAGGCGCGTTTGAGTTACTATTAAATATTTCAGTTAATATTATATGGCTGATGAAAAATGTTTTTTCCAATACTTTCACTTTTTTAGTCTCATCGTGAATTAAGAATTAATGGAGAAATATAGAATGTAAAAACATTTTATGGTTGCTAGGTAGTTTCTAGGTGTATTTACCGAATGAGCAATATGTTACTTTATCACACTGTATTTTATTGACATATCAATATACAGTCATGTGAAAAAATTAGTACACCCTGTGAAAGCATGTGTATTTTGTAACATGTTTTAATATATGGTTATTTAGTCTCAATTTTAACAATACAGAGAGATTAAAGTAATATAACTAAACAATTAAAACTGAAGAAAAGTCTTTTCAAGATCTTGTAAATGTAATTCTACAAAAATGCCTATTTTAACTGAGGAAAAAGATAGGACATCCTAGCCCCAAAATAGCTAGTGTTACCTCCTTTGGCTGAAATAACTGCAGTGAGACGCTTCTTATAGTCATCTACCAGTCTCTGACATCAGTCTGAGGAAATTTTACCCCACTCCTCAATGCAGAATTTTTTCAGCTGTGAGATGTTTGAGGGGTTTCTTGCATGTACAGCGCTTTTCAAGTCACCCCACAGCATCTCAATAGGATTCAGATCTGGACTTTGACTCGACCATTCCAGGACTTTGGTTGATTTACTAGTATGTTTTGGGTCATTGTCATGTTGCATGGTCCAGTTCCGCTTCAGCTTTAATTTTCTAACAGATGGTCTCACATGTTCTTCAAGCACCTTCTGATACACAGTAGAATTCATGGTGGATTCTATGATGGTGAGCTGACCAGGTCCTGCTGCAGCAAAGCAGCCGCAGACCACGACACTTCCACCTCCATGCATCACAGTTGGTCTGAGGTTCTTTTCCTGTCTTTGGTTTACATCAAACGTGTCCTCTGCTCTGGTGTCCAAATAATTCAGTTTTGGACTTATCTGTCCAAAGAACATTATTCCAGAAGTCCTGGTCTTTGTCAACATTATCTCTGGCAAATGTCAGTCTGGCCTTGATGTTTCTCTCAGAGAACAAAGGTGTCCCCCTTGCATACCTCCCATGCAAGTTAAACTTGTGCAGTCTCTTTCTGATTGTAGAGGCATGCACTTTTACATCAACAGTAGCCAGAGCCTGAGATGACATTTTAGGGTTTTTGGAGACCTCTTTTAGCATCTTGCCGTCTGCTCTTCGGGTGAACTTGCTGGGGCAACCAGACCTGGGCATGTTGCAGTTGTTTTGAAAGCCCTCCACTTGTAGATGATCTTCCGGACAGTGGAATGGCTGATTACAAAATCTTTTGAGATCTTTTTAAATCCCTTACCAGACTCATAGGATGCTACAGGTTTTTTTCTGAAGGCCTCTGACAGCTCTTTTGCTCTTACCATGGTGCTCACTCTCACTTCAACAGTCAGTCTGAGGTTTAGATAGGGCAAGCCTCATTCAAAATGCTGAGCTACGATCTACTATTATGTGAACCTGGTGTGATACACCTGTGTGTGATTTGAGCCATTTGAGTTACTATTAAATATGGTTATTTAGGAAATAAAAAAGACATTTTTCATTCCCAAACTGTAAAAAAATTCTCTACTTATTGTTATTTTTATTTGTTATGCAAGGTATTCTTAATTCCTATGCATCTGTGATTATTTTGATTTTATTTTGAGCCGATCCACCCCCTCCCTAGCACATAGGGGTCCTTGCCCAGTCAGACCCTGTTAAAATATACGAGCAGAGAGCCATTCGTGATGTCTGAGCCTTTAAACACAAACATCTTGATAGTTTACTTGGCTAATTAACTTGGATTTCAGTTCCTCAACAGTAGGTCACAGTGGTTAGCAAGGGGGTCGATAGTATGAGCTTTAATGTGATATAAATGAACCTATCTTGTTTTCCGAGGGCTGCTACAGTGTTCAGATTTTAAGGTTGTTGCTAGGGTGTTGTTAGGTGGTCACTAGACAGAAATCTAGTAGCTAGGAGAAAATAAGATACAAATCAGACATACTGTTGTGTTTGTTGTGTGTAGTTTGAACATGCACCAAACACCCTTAACCTAAATGTATACAGTACATTCCATAATAAAAAAAACTGCACATGAACATTATTGTCATTTTGTGCCCTGTGTGGTTGCAGTATCTCTGACTGAATGTCTGATTCACCGCTACAGTTTCCAGCACATCCCCTGCAGATGAAACAATCACATCACTAACAGCATTTTCATCATCATTTTATTAAAAGCAAGAAACTCAATTATGTTCCTGAGAGAAAATTAAAACAGAACCGTTCTGTGCTTTGGGCCAGAGGAATAATTTCTGCCCTATTCTCATCATATTATGGCAAAAATCAAACACTCCAGAGATAAAAACAGTTAAAATCAGTTTCTTTGCCATCCTAATCATTACAGTTCTGTATTAAGCTTTGTCATTAGAAAAAAATTGCATTTTTTCATCAGGTCTGACTCATTTTCATACAGGTCTGCTCATTTGAACTGAACATTTGGTCACTGAAGAGTTAATATGATTAGTGAGTCTTTATTCTGTATGCAGATCAAATAACTAAAACACTGCAGCCTCATGCAGACAAACACAGCGACTCCATCAATGTCCAAATGACACGATTCAGTGATTCAATGATGAAAAACTCCAGCGACTGACCCACACAAAGACAAATCACCATCACACAGTCCATTTCAAAGCCAGAAGCAGCAATAATCAAACCACAGAGAAGCTCTAAAACACGTTTGAATTTTATAAACAATGAGCTTTTGTAACCAAGAACATATTCATGCTCCCACAATTACAGTCAACACTTCAAATCTTCACGGTCTGTTCACAGATTCTCAGTTTAATAAATACATCTGTGGAAATACAACAACTGTCAGAAGTGATGAGAAGCTCTAATGTCTTCACTTATTTTACTTCAGCAGGTGAATGAATATTAAAGCAGATTTTAAATGCACTTGCAGTCAGAAGATAAAAGTTAGCTGCTCTGAATCCTGGAAAAAATACAAGAGTAACATCTGTTTGACACCGCACGCATATGCAGTTCATATGCGGCACGTATGCGGAGTGGAGGGCAGGCGTATCCGTTGTGCTTTCACACCGACTGCATTTGCAGTGCATAAATGATCCGCAAATTTTGTAGAAAAACTTTATAATGGGAAAGTTCACATTACTTTATTTTGATTTCAAAATACATTTAGGACAAATGACTTGTCAAGAAGCTTATTTCATTACCAGTGTCATTTATATAACTGATTTGTTTCATCAACAGCACTTTTGTTCTGCTTGTTTTCTATGTAGTGCGAGTTGTAGATAGAAGAAAGCTCATCACGTTTTTGTTACTGCAAAGGTTACAAGAAAGGAAAAGATGAAGACTGTATTCACCCCCTAAACCAGCGCAGGACAGAGTTTGGTGTATACGGACCTGTAGGTACCAACGCTGCACCACATCACGGTCTGTTTTAAAGCAGCTGCACCAGTCTTGTTAAGCTCACTCGTTTAAAGCAGCTGCACAATCACGGTCTGTGTTTAAAGCAGCTGCACAATCACGGTCTGTGTTTAAAGCAGCTGCACAATCACGGTCTGTGATTAAAGCAGCTGCACAATCACGGTCTGTGTTTAAAGCAGCTGCACAATCACGGTCTGTGTTTAAAGCAGCTGCACAATCACGGTCTGTGATTAAAGCAGCTGCATCTGTGTTTAAAGCAGCTGCACAATCACGGTCTGTGATTAAAGCAGCTGCACAATCGGTCTGTGATTAAAGCAGCTGCACAATCACGGTAGCAGCTGCACAATCACGGTCTTAAAGGCACAATTTTTTTTAAAGCAGCTGCACAATCACGGTCTGTGTTTAAAGCAGCTGCACAATCACGGTCTGTGTTTAAAGCAGCTGCACAATCACGGTCTGTGATTAAAGCAGCTGCACAATCACGGTCTGTGATTAAAGCAGCTGCACAATCACGGTCTGTGATTACAGCAGCACGTAAGAAAATTAGTAGGAATGTGACAGTTATTCTGTCTGTTGATGCTGAAAACATTAGAGAGAATTCACTGAACAGCAGAGCCAGCATGCAGCATATGAGCCCAAATAGTGACTTACTCATGCGGAACACAGTCTAACTTCACCAACGTCATCTGCACCGGTAAAGCCTCCAGCAGGTGCATTTAAACTCAGTGTTCATTGTTTTGTAGGCAAACACGCATTACCTGCAAATGAGGGTCATCACAGAATGTGCCAGTTTCCATCAGCACTATTTGCGCTATGAAAGATGCTAAAGGGAATTCTATAAACAGATAGTTTGTGTATGGTTACTGTTGATTGTGACAGCTGTGATTCATTACAGCCAGGCTTCTGTCCAGGTGTGCCGTGCAACTGTTTGCATTTGTGTCTGAATCATAGACTTTTAGAATGTCATAGCACACAATGTGAAACAGTCAAATGGCACTTGTGTTCCTCATCTTCATTCTGGCAACACACATCAGTCCTCGTTCTCCATTTTCTCAATATAAATCTTTCTCTGTGAGACCTCCTTTTTCATCTGGTTCTTGTTGTGTTGTCTATATTAGTGCTGTATTTGGCACCGGTCTCTGTAGGCCCTTGTGGATTTAACCTGAGTCAGAGGCCTCTGGATCTCTGTAGTCCCCACTTGGTTCCTGTTCATCTGAGGGCAGCTGCACTCGCTGTTCATCCATCCTCTTGGCCTGAACTCTCTGAATGAGGCTAAAGAAGTCCTCGTCAGGTACGGTGGGGGCACGCGGACCCCCCTCAGGAGGGGAGCACCGCTGGTCATCTATCCTGGAGGACTGAACAGATACAGATGCAGAAATAAACAGAGGAAAGACTCATCACTGGAAAAATGACTCTCCTTAAACCTGCTGCATCATCACGCCTGTGTAGGCAGTGGAGGCAGTTACCCTCCAATGAAGCAGCCAAATGGAACCTCAGAAGTGACTGATGTGACATCTACTAAAGTCACACAAGGATCACACGTTTAGCAGATGTAATGCCGTGTAGTGTAAAAGTCATGTGGTGTAATCCAGGCTGTAAAACTCACCTGGCACTTAATGAGCATGTTGAAGAAGTCGTCACCGGGCTCCTGAGGGTCACCATCTCCACACAGGTGACCCAGATTATTGTGGGTGATTCTGAGGCCGGGCAGATTACTGATGCTCACCCTCTGATCATCCAGACGCCGACTCTGAGTGCTGGCGATCAAATCAAAGAGTTCTTCAGTCTGAGGAGATGCTAGAAGACTTGCATCTGGGGAGAAAAAGAGAGAGAGAAGAAACAATAAAACCCCAATGAATGATTGCGTCCTTGATTATTCTGATTTATATGAAATGTTAATGTGTTGACATTGTCTTTAAGGAAAACATCTGTGATATCTGAAGATTATTGTTGTCAACACTTATAGTTAGAGGGTGACTGACTGACCGATCATGTCATTAAGAGAGTTTGCGTCCTCTCCTCCTGCTCTCTCACCATTGGCCGGCTCATCCAGCTGACAGCGTTGATCGTCCATCCTGCTGCTCTGGAACTTACTCAACAGGTCAAAGAAACAGTCATCATCCGAGTGATCGCGACTCAGTTTCTGCAGGAAACACATTCAAAACATCATGAAGCTCATTCAGTCACATGTATTATTTTGCATTCATCTGTCTATACACTGATTGTTTATTGATTAATTAAATTCACCTTTAAAAAAAAGAACAACCAGCATGACACAATTGACCCCATATACAACAGAGTAAGTAATGAGTTTTTTTTTAATTCTCAATCAGGATTCTCATTACTGTAAACACGGTTTTCTTTTTAACTGCATTAAAGGAAGATCTGTAATGATGTATAAATACTTTTATATATCATTGACTGTAATAAGAATGAGTTTTTATAATAAATAAAAATGAGGATAAAAAATGTATGTCATACAAAAATCATGAATATCATGAATTCTTAATTTACCAAGAAAATTGTTGACAATATTTTGTCAATACAGAATTTTTATAGTTCTGAATAATAGAAGAATCTCACGTTAGTTGAGTGTCAGTCGGGTGGTGTTAGTAAACTGGTCATGTGATGTGTAATCTATCCTAACATTAGTCAATGCACATGTGAGCTTTTAATCTCAGCTGCCCAGTGGAAACAGTGAACTATCTGCAGCATTTATAGCAGTCAAACACGTCCCAACATGAAGAAACTCATTCCTAACATAACATGAAAATCATGCAAACACATTCATGACTGATGGATTTCACACACTCAACAAATCCTTATCACATTCAAATCAAGAGTGAGTGTCTCAGGGCAACAAGTCTGTGATTGTTCTGTGCTTGAGCTATCAGAGGACTGAAGCAATCCAAAACAAAATCAATAACAGTCTGAAAGAATCCTGTGATGACAGGTCACTGATCCTCGCTCAACAGCAGTCCCACACAATCATCACATACCCACAATCACACAGTCATCACAGAATCACACAATTATCATCAGATCACAATCACCAGACAAGCACATCATCACACAAACACATAATTACACATCATTCAATCACAACCACTACAGAATTACAGATGTGGAACAGAACATTCCATCATGACATAAAAAACAAATGTGAGCAAACAACAACCTCACATTCATGTTAGACAATCACCTGTGTCACCTGTGTTATGTCAACGCAAAGGAAAAATCAGTGAAGAAATGAAACAGCTCTGCTAGAATCTAATGACACAAACACTTCAGTGACACCAAAGACAAACACTGACTCAGTCATGTGACATTCCTCCAGTACAATACGCTCATATCAATGTGGGAAAACCACTTCTCATGTAAGGGGTTGTTGGAAACATTTTCCACTGAAGACCAGTAGACTTGGATTCTCTTCAGCAGTGGTCTTTATTGTAGAAAATGACGAACACAAATCTACACGTCAGAGCGTACTGCTTGAGCATAGCAGTCATCACGTCTTACTTAAAGTTAACATACATTACAGTTATAGCCATTTGGAGGGCAGTCCCTTCAAATGGTAAAAAAGACAACTACAAAGCACAGAGGGAGGTAATAAATAAGGGGTTCACTTGTTTACTCAGGCCTTTGAGTCATTAAGCAAGTGTCCAGCAAAATCAAACAAATAAAACAATGACTTAAATTGCCTTCCCACAGGGTGTAGAAACAACTTTAATTTAAATACAGCCTCAAATTACTACACGACAAATTCCACAACACACAAGCTACTATTAACTGATGTGTTCAGTATTTTAAAGTAATTTTAAGTGAAGTGACATTAGAAATACATGCAGATGAAGTGTCTCTGTGTTCTTCTCTCCCTCAATGACATCCTCACTGCTCAATCTCTCGCTACACCTTCACTGTCTGCTTCACTCACTCTGTTCTTACACACACTCAAATTCACTTCAATAATTCACTTACACTGAGGGTGGGGTTAGAGAGAAAATGGGCTGTGAAAGGTCATTACTAAACATTACAGTTTATATGGAAACTCCAACCCCAGTGTTATGGCATTTGGTCAAACTCAAAAACCCTAAAGCAACACAAACTGTGTGTGTGTGTGTTTACTTAACCATATACTGGGGATTAATTTGTACAAAGACAGATCTGGGCAAAACCTCTTTTTGAGGATGTCCTCATTTGTTAAAACACTATAAAAACATAGTAAATAATGTTTTTTTTATTTTAAAGTATATTCTGGATAGGGTTAGGTTATATTGTTTATAACTAGCTGTGTATGAAAACGAAAGTATAAAATAGTCTATGTAATGTCCCCATTTAGATAGATAACTGTGTGTGTGGGAGAGAGGTCTTTCTTTACACACCCATGATGATTCAGATACTTCTGTAAATGCTTCCATGCATTATAATACAGTTAAACGTTCCATTTACCGTTGGGTGACATGGGTGATCATTTTTACACTAGATGGCCGAGTACATAGTTTTAAGATGCACAGCATTATTTGTTAGACCTCACACAGATGCATAGTTACTATAAAATAACTGCAGCTTTATATGTGTAGACAGAGACAGACAGGCAGTCAGATGGATGGACAGACAGAGAGGAAGACAGACACTCACTGGATATGTGAGGTGAACAGTGATGTCATCAGTATCCACAGGTGTGTCTAGCCACTGTCTCTCATCTGACGGCTGACTGTCTGTGTTCTCTTCCTTCTTGCTGGACTGAGACAGCAGGTTTCTTCTCGAAACACCATCAACATCTGGAGCTTCTCCATTCTGCAACAGCAGCACATGTACTACATGCTTGTGAAGAATTATCTGTATTAGTGCATGATTTGCTTCTAAAGTAATCTCATTTCAATTAATATAAATCTTTTCTCATAACAGATACATGATGCCTCTTGATCTGACCTTCTCAGAGCTGTATTTCCAGAGCTCAACACTGTCCACACTGTTCTTCTTGGTGAATTTGGGTCTGGCTCCTGTTAGGAGGTCATCAGAAGAAAAGAGTCAAAAACATGTTCTGCTGAGATTGAATATACTGTCTTTATGTTTGGGGTTTGCGGGTTTTCCAGTCATGTTGTGTAGGTGCTATGTGAGCTGTAGAGTCTATAAGAGCTGTGGAGGCAATTTGAGGTGCATGTGTTGAATGATCTGCAGGGGCTATATGAGCTGCAGGGGCTTATATGAGCTACAGAGGCTTATATGAGCTGCAAAGGCTTATATGAGCTGCATGGGTTATATGGGTTGTAGGGACTATATGAGATGTAAAGTCTATATGAGCTGCGTGGGCTATACAAGATGTAGGGGCTGTATGAGATGTAGACTCTATATGATCTGTAAAGTCTATATGATATGTAAAGTCTATATGAGCTGTATGAGCTATATGAGCTGTAAAGTCTATATGATATGTAAAGTCTATATGATATGTAAAGTCTATATGAGCTGTATGAGCTATATGAGCTATATGAGCTGTAGGAGCTATATGAGCTTTAGAGTCTATACGAGCTGTATGAGGTATACAAGCTACAGTGTCTATATGAGCTGTACAGGCTACATGAGCTGTAGGAGTGTGAGGGTGTTTCTTGTCTTACCTTGAACTTTAAACTCAGCATCAGCTGGAGAGAGATCAGCTTCCTTCACACCAGCAATCTCCATCAGCTCATCCACATTCATCCTAGCGGTCAGCTCTCCATTTCTGTCCCCGATCTGAGAGAGAAGAATGGGTTTAAGATGAGCACAGCAAGAGGACTACTGCTAGACACCACAGCAGCTTCTGCTCACCTCTCTGGAGATGTCTAGATGTTTTCTAGCATAGTGTAAAGCCTGGCGGTGGTTTCCTAATGACACATGAGCATTACCCAGACTCCAACACGCCCGGCCCTCTCCAACCCTGTGACAGACACAGATAGCATCTAAAGATCCAGAACATCTTATTGCTCCAGAACTATGAAGGAGCAAGCACTTACTGGTTTTGGCAACTCGTGTCATAGATTAGTTAAAATCAAACTTTCTTGATTAAACATAAATTTGCCATTAAACATCTTAAATTGGGACCCTGGAGATCTCAATTAAGATCTCAACTATGTTTCACTGAAGTATCAACTTTGTTTTAGATGTTTCTCTTAAAATTCTTCAACAGAAATTAAAACATCAAAGTCAAATGTTGAGTAAAAGAGACATAAAATGAATGTGGACAGCAGAGCTGTTGCAAGAACTGAATCTAAGCATTTTAATAACTCTCCTACAGAAGATATATGGGTGCAAGGGTACACATGGGTGCAAGGGTTCCTACAGAATGCAAGGGTGTTTTTTATCTGAGAAACTTCTTCCGAAATCTCCAACTGATGTCCATTTAATTTCACTGAGAAACAGCTAAAATATTAAAGTGCTGTTATTTGTGTTTTTTCTATGCAGTTCCAGAGAAATGTTTTGAAAAGACTATGTGTTTGCATGTGTCCGTGTCTGTGCGCGCGTCTCAGTGCGCGTGTGTTGAGACCTGTCATTGAGCTCTTGTGCGATGGACAGATGTTTGAGGTGATACTCAATCGCTCTCTCGTACTCCTGCAGCAGCGTGTACGTGTTCCCCAGACTGTAACACGCTTGAGCTTCCATCACCTGATCCTTCAGCTGTCGAGAAAGCTGCAGCGTTTTCCTGAACACACCACAGGAAACACAATTTGACATCATCTGAAGACAACACAAGTGAAGATCCAACTGTTTGACCATGAAAAGATCACCGTAATGTGTTCTGAGTCAGTTGTTGTAGTTGTTGTGCAGTTACTAGGTTGTTCTCATGGTTGATGGGGAGTTTCTGTGTGGTTTCTAGAAGAACATTATATACTTTTGGACTCTGTTTGGGGCTCTGTTTCCTACTTCAGTGTAAAACTACAAAATGTTTTTGCCCATCTTATTGTCAGCCAATTAAAGTCTGATCTTTCTGAATTGTAATTTCACAGCTATCCTCAACAGGAAACAAGATTCATGGCACCTGTAACACAGACAATGCAGGGCAACTTATATGATATACAAACTGTAAACCTTTAAAACATATTCTTAATATTTCACATATACTTTTCCTCAAATTAGGGTGATGTGTTATCTATGTCTGGTCATAAGTATCTTATTTCTCACATTTGAATAAATGCAACACAAAATTTGGAGGGTGAACTGCCACAGCAGTTTTCAGATATACAAGTCTAACTGACCAAAGTATATACTCTTCCACCAGCATACTCAAGTACATAGTTTCAATGCATACCAGAAGCATGTGAATTATGATGCAGCCACAATACGGCAGGTGTTTTTCTGTGGGTGTATCCTACAGTATCTGCAGCACACAGCATGTCCTGCAGGTTGCGCTGTTCTTACCTGTAATACTCTGTTGCTGCACTGAACTGCCCAAGGAAAATGAGAGCATTGCCTAGGTTACTGTAAGCTCTGCGCTCCGCTGCCTTGTCACCAAATTCCTTGGCAATAGAGAGACGCTGGGAATAATAAGGAGGGATTGTGTGTTACTTTTAAAAGCAAGACCCTGTTAGCTGCTCTATTAGCAGAAACAAAATAAACTCAAGCCACCAAACAGCAGAAAATGAGAAATTAAAGAACACACTGTTTCAGAAAAATCGGTTCAAGATCTGCGTTTCTTTCTGAGGTTTGTTGTGCTTCTGAGGATCATACCTCCCTGTGGAACTTGATGGCCTCAACAAAATTCCCCAGCAGATAATGAGTGTTGCCAAGGTTACCAAAGGCTCTTCCTTGGGCAGCTCTGTCTCCCAACTCACTAACCAGAGACAGATTCATTCTGAAAGAGAGTTGGGATTAGTGCTGTTAATGTCACACAGAATCCATCTGACTAAACACACAACACTGTTTCATTTGAGTTTAAAACACAACAAACAGTTTCAAAGACTTAAGTAATTTTCTCCACATGGAAAAGTAACTTTTAGCATCAACAAATAAACCTTACAGATTATAAACTATTGTTAAGTAATTCTGCTTAGTTCTGAGTCAGTGTGATTGAATTTGCATGTAACTGCTGAATTACTAGTGTACAACTGCACTACCCAATGTTATTTACATTATTATTATTTCTTAGTTCTGTTGAATACAAAAGATAATATTTTGCAGCACAACTGACTTCCATGGATTGTTTCCTACTATGGAAATCAAAGGTGCCCCATAACTGTTCAATTTATGAATATCTTCAAAATATATTTTTTGTGTTTAGCAGAACACTTATACAGGATTGGAACAACTTGAGCGTGATGACAGAATTTGCATTTTCTGCAAAATATCCCTTTAATGTCTTTTTTAAATGAAGGCAGGTTTCTCTTTATGAAATGTTCATATTTCATTATTTTTAATCTATATGGAGAAAACGAAGAGAGGTCGTTCAGTATTTTGAGCAGGTAGTCTGTTCTTCTCTGAACTCTTCAGATGAGGAAATAAATGATGAAGCTTTGTCTTCAGTCTGACACCTTTGGTCTCTCTGTGTCTTGTTTATGTGCTGCGTAACCTTCTGCTAAACACTGTTGATAACAGTGAGATCACTTGGGTGGGGTCTCAGCAGACTCTTTAACCTAGCTCAGTCTCTCCCTCTGTCTGTTTAATGAGTATGAAAGTGTTTCTGCTGCAGTCTGTGTGCTGTAATGACTCACTCATAGAAGGCTGTGGCTCGCTGCAGAGTGTCTCTCACATCTGGGTGCAGGTCTCCTGGATCTTGCGAGCTTCCCCACAGCAGCTGTTTCCCCTTCGCATGAAACACATTCCCGATGTTATACAGGGCCCGAGCCTCCCCGACCTGCCAATAATCAACAACATCCAACAACTTTAAAAAATGAACACATTTATAAATATACAATATACAATTTCATGCCATATCTTATTCAAACAGATCTGCCCTTACTAAAACTCAACATTTATGATATTGTGTTAAAGAGAATATTACAACGATCTACCTACACAGAGTTTTAAGGCTTCATAGGCGGAGCTACCAAAGCAAGGGCTGTTTTAAACATTTGGCAAAATAACTGTACTGCTCAAAATAAAAAAAAGTTTTATTTTGGCCAAATTCTGAGGCTGCATTACAAGTATTCTTCCCAGAGAAGGTTATCACATGTATTGCACTTAATATCACATAATATGAAATCACACATAATATCAAAGAGGAAGAAAAATAAACATGTTGGGCCCACATGCACACACAGGAAGCAACATGCACATTTTGTTAAATATTAGAAAACAACTGTGGTCACAACTAGGAGTGTAAATCAGACATCTTCTCACGATTCAATATCGATTCTCTCATCCACGATATGTGCCAGTACCTCAAAAAATTCAGCGATACGATGTGATTCATTTAGGGGTAGCGAATTTCGATATGTATGATATAATTTGCTTCGTTTACACAATAAGTTACATTTTATTTTCTTGTCTCTAGTTCATCTCGTCTCTAGTTCATTCTTTCTCTAGTTCATTTCGTCTCTAGTTCATCTCGTCTCTAGTTCTTCTCGTCTCTAGTTCATCTCGTCTCTAGTTCATCTCTTCTCTAGTTCATTCTGTCTCTAGTTCATCTCGTCTCTAGTTCATCTCGTCTCTAGTTCATTCTGTCTCTAGTTCATCCTGTCTCTAGTTCATCCTGTCTCTAGTTCTTCTCGTCTCTAGTTCATCTCGTCTCTAGTTCATTCTGTCTCTAGTTCATCTCGTCTCTAGTTCATTCTGTCTCTAGTTCATCTCGTCTCTAGTTCATCTCATCTCTAGTTCATCTCGTCTCTAGTTCATCTCTAGTCATTCGTCTCTAGTTCATCTCGTCTCCAGTTCATTCTGTCTCTAGTTCATCTTGTCTCTAGTTCATCTTGTCTCTAGTTCATCTCGTCTCTAGTTCATCTCGTCTCTAGTTCATTCTGTCTCTAGTTCATCTCGTCTCTAGTTCATCTCGTCTCTAGTTCATTCTGTCTCTAGTTCATCCTGTCTCTAGTTCATCCTGTCTCTAGTTCTTCTCGTCTCTAGTTCATCTCGTCTCTAGTTCATTCTGTCTCTAGTTCATCTCGTCTCTAGTTCATTCTGTCTCTAGTTCATCTCGTCTCTAGTTCATCTCGTCTCTAGTTCATCTCGTCTCTAGTTCATCTTGTCTCTAGTTCTTCTCGTCTCTAGTTCATCTCGTCTCTAGTTCATCTCGTCTCTAGTTCATTCTGTCTCTAGTTCATCTCGTCTCCAGTTCATTCTGTCTCTAGTTCATCTTGTCTCTAGTTCATCTTGTCTCTAGTTCATCTCGTCTCTAGTTCATCTCGTCTCTAGTTCATTCTGTCTCTAGTTCTTCTCGTCTCTAGTTCATTCAGTCTCTAGTTCTTCTCGTCTCCAGTTCATTCTGTCTCTAGTTCTTCTCGTCTCTAGTTCATTCAGTCTCTAGTTCTTCTCGTCTCTAGTTCATTCTGTCTCTAGTTCTTCTCGTCTCTAGTTCATTCTGTCTCTAGTTCATTCTGTCTCTAGTTCATCTCGTCTCTAGTTCATCTCGTCTCTAGTTCATTCAGTCTCTAGTTCATCTCGTCTCTAGTTCATCTCGTCTCTAGTTCATCAGTCTCTAGTTCATCTCGTCTCTAGTTCATCCTGTCTCTACTTCATCCTGTCTCTAGTTCATCTCGTCTCTAGTTCATCTCGTCTCTAGTTCATTCTGTCTCTAGTTCATCTCGTCTTTAGTTCATTCTGTCTCTAGTTCATTCTCTCTCTAGTTCATCTCGTCTCTAGTTCATCTCATCTCTAGTTCATTCTGTCCCTAGTTCATCTCATCTCTAGTTCATTCTGTCTCTAGTTCATCTCGTCTCTAGTTCATTCTGTCTCTAGTTCATCTCGTCTCTAGTTCATCTTGTCTCTAGTTCATTCAGTCTCTAGTTCATCTCGTCTCTAGTTCATCTTGTCTCTAGTTCATCTCGTCTCTAGTTCATCCTGTCTCTAGTTCATCTTGTCTCTAGTTCATCTCATCTCTAGTTCATTCAGTCTCTAGTTCATCTCGTCTCTAGTTCATTCTGTCTCTAGTTCATCTCGTCTCTAGTTCATCTTGTCTCTAGTTCATCCTGTCTCTAGTTCATCTTGTCTCTAGTTCATCTTGTCTCTAGTTCATCTCATCTCTAGTTCATTCAGTCTCTAGTTCATCTCGTCTCTAGTTCATCTCGTCTCTAGTTCATTCTGTCTCTAGTTCATCTCGTCTCTAGTTCATCTTGTCTCTAGTTCATCTTGTCTCTAGTTCATCTCGTCTCTAGTTCATCTCGTCTCTAGTTCATCTCATCTCTAGTTCATTCAGTCTCTAGTTCATCTCGTCTCTAGTTCATCTCGTCTCTAGTTCATTCTGTCTCTAGTTCATCTCGTCTCTAGTTCATCTTGTCTCTAGTTCATCTTGTCTCTAGTTCATCTTGTCTCTAGTTCATCTTGTCTCTAGTTCATCTCATCTCTAGTTCATCTCGTCTCTAGTTCATCTCGTCTCTAGTTCATCTCGTCTCTAGTTCATCTCGTCTCTAGTAGCAGAACACAATGTCCACTTGTAAATGTAGCTTTGTGGGCTTGTCGGCTCGCAAGGCAAAATGTTCAATGCTCTTGTCCTTTTGTAAGTCACTTTGGATAAAAGCGTCTGCTAAATGACTAAATGTAAACTCACTGCATATCCAGTATCCTAACTGGGACATTTACAACAAAAACATGTTTGTTTAGACCAAGAAACATAGTTTATATTAAATAAAAAAATAATAAAGAGAAGGCACATGATTTGAGGTGACTGACTGTATTTCGTCAAGTGCTTTCTTTAATTCCATGTTTTGTTTTTAAATGCACTGACAGGTTTGTCGTATTTTAGCTGGCACTGACAACGTTTATAAATTACGCGGGTTTTCTTTGGTGATTTATTTTTCCAAATACAAAATATTTCCATACCCACGATTTGCATTCAGCAGCAAACACAAAATAAGTGTCTGTCGTTTCGCGATTGCGACGTTTTGTCGCGTCGCAATCTGACGCGCAGGCGGAAATGCGTAGCGGACGTCACGTGACGTGAAGATGAGGAGAGTGTCAAAATAAAAGTCCCTGTCGCTATTGTACGTGTGACAGATACATCATATCGTTAGACAGTTGATCGATACAACGATCAATATCAGTGAACTGTTACAGCCCTAATCACAACACCAGAGAACTGAGACACAACTCTCATGTCAAAAGCCGCAGCACTTCCACATGTGCAGATTTATTTCACTTGTTGGACTCTGAACTACTAGAGTTAGACTGATTCTCTGACTGATTCTCTGACTGATTCTCTGACTGATTCTCTGACTGATTCTCTGACTGATTCACTGACTGATTCACTGACTGATTCTCTGACTGATTCTCTGACTGATTCTCTGACTGATTCTCTGACTGATTCACTGACTGATTCTCTGACTGATTCTCTGACTGATTCACAGACTGACTGATTCACTGACTGATTCTCTGACTGATTCACTGACTGATTCTCTGACTGATTCACTGACTGATTCTCTGACTGATTCACTGACTGATTCTCTGACTGACTGATTCACTGACTGATTCTCTGACTGATTCACTGACTGATTCTCTGACTGATTCACTGACTGATTCACTGACTGATTCTCTGACTGATTCTCTGACTGATTCTCTGACTGACTGATTCTCTGACTGACTGATTCTCTGACTGATTCTCTGACTGATTCACTGACTGACTGATTCTCTGACTGATTCTCTGACTGACTGATTCTCTGACTGACTGATTCTCTGACTGATTCTCTGACTGATTCACTGACTGATTCTCTGACTGATTCACTGACTGATTCACTGACTGATTCTCTGACTGACTGATTCTCTGACTGATTCTCTGACTGATTCACTGACTGATTCTCTGACTGATTCTCTGACTGATTCTCTGACTGATTCACAGACTGACTGATTCACTGACTGATTCTCTGACTGATTCACTGACTGATTCTCTGACTGATTCACTGACTGATTCTCTGACTGATTCACTGACTGATTCTCTGACTGACTGATTCACTGACTGATTCTCTGACTGATTCACTGACTGATTCTCTGACTGATTCACTGACTGATTCACTGACTGATTCTCTGACTGATTCTCTGACTGATTCTCTGACTGACTGATTCTCTGACTGACTGATTCTCTGACTGATTCTCTGACTGATTCACTGACTGACTGATTCTCTGACTGATTCTCTGACTGACTGATTCTCTGACTGACTGATTCTCTGACTGATTCTCTGACTGATTCACTGACTGATTCTCTGACTGATTCACTGACTGATTCACTGACTGATTCTCTGACTGACTGATTCTCTGACTGATTCTCTGACTGATTCACTGACTGATTCTCTGACTGATTCTCTGACTGATTCTCTGACTGACTGATTCTCTGACTGATTCTCTGACTGATTCTCTGACTGATTCTCTGACTGACTGATTCACTGACTGATTCTCTGACTGATTCTCTGACTGATTCTCTGACTGATTCTCTGACTGACTGATTCACTGACTGATTCTCTGACTGACTGATTCTCTGACTGATTCTCTGACTGATTCTCTGACTGATTCTCTGACTGACTGATTCTCTGACTGACTGATTCTCTGACTGATCTACGCAGCGGTACATAAAGCTGAGCGTGTCAGATCTCGTGTAAATGACACTGGGAGTGACGTCACTCCCTGCTTTGATTGACTGGTTAAGGTGAGCTGTCAATCTTAAACTAGTGGACCAATGGAGATGTTAAACCCGCCCTGTTCTGAGTGAAACCTGAACTGACATTTGTGATTACAAGGCAGAAAGTTCAGAAACAAAGAAAACACAGGGTGAGTGTACTGAAATGAGTGCAAAAAAATCAAAGCAGTTCACACGATTCGTTTTTATTGTCCTGTTTTCCATCTTCTCACCTTGTCTCCTTGTTCTTGAGAAATGTCCAGGTGTCTCTCACAGCAAACAGCTGCCTCATCATAGCGGCCCAGAACCTTCAGAGTATTTCCTAGATTCCCACTGGCTTTCCCCTCCCCGATCCGGTCGCCTATCGTCCTGAAAAAAACATGATGCCACTCTCAGGATAAAGTGTTTCAATATTATGACACACTTAAATGAAACCAGTCACTTCTGCATGCTCACTACTCAAAGTTACTCTGGCTTGTTATATAGTAACAATATATAACAGTGTTATATAGCAGTGCTGGTACCGAGCGAGCGTGAGATCGTGCCGGTGATATTCCAAGGCTTTGGCATACTCCTTCAGGTAGAAGTAAGCGTTTCCCAGCTGGCTGTAGATGGCACTGAGTGTCTTCAGATCTTCTGTTCCCACCTGTACAGCAGCTTCAAAGAACGCTGTACCACCCTTAAAGTCTCCTGCTTTACACAGTCTCTCGCCCTCCAAAGCCAACTCCAGACACGAGGCTTCCATCCTGAGGACAAGAGATGCAGGAAGAATCCATGAGCTCATAATGCTTTACAGATAAACACCATTTTAGTCAAATGTTTTTAAAAAGTTTTAAAGTTTTAATGTTTTTAAACATTAAAAAAATGTTTTTAAAACTTAAAATGAAGTCAGTTTGAATGATCTCATAACTGGCCTTTACTATGTTTCATTTCTCCCCCGACAGAGAGAAATGACAATAAAGAGTCATAAAATCTAAACATCAAATTATAAGAATATGTCATAGCAAAAGAACATTAATCTTCTCATTGAGAGTTTAGTTTATAAAAGTTACTTCAGTGTTAAAAAACATGAGGCACATGTGGAATGCTTGGTTGCTGGATGTTGGTTGTTCTGGTTTTTCCATCTGACCTTCAGAGCTTCACTGGACTGAAAGCAATTAATTCCTGTTCTGCTTCGACAACCAGCTCTATAAAATTGCTTTTTCCATGAATGTCTGAAACAGTCGTGCTTTTGGCTGCTGTGGACCCCAGATTTATTCAGCACTGTGGTCAGGAAAGAATTTGGGCTGCAGCAGAAGTTAGAGCCACATTTACCTCTGAGGAAGGTTCTTTCCTCTCTAGATTCTTCTGCAGGAGAAATAATATCTGCTTACAAACACATTTTGCCATTATCTGAAGAAAATGTACGCGGTGTGTTCATTGCAAAGCTGTTGTTACTGGGGTAATGTTAAGCTGTGATGTTGCTAACACGTTGCTATGTGATTGCTAGGGGGTTCTGAGCATTGGTAAGGTTGAAAGTGGCTTGTGGATGGTTGCCAGGTTGTTGTTAGGCTAAGGTTAATTAGGTAACATTACTAAGATGTTGCTGTCAAGGCTTAATTTTTGTGTTGAGTCTGTTGGGCTATTTTTCTTCTGATTATTTTGCTGCATGGGTGACAAAATGCCTCTCTTCCCCCGTTTCAATCCTCATCAGCAGTGAACAACAGTTAGTTCCACTGAAGGTGTGTATGTTTTTTTAATTATTACTGCACTGTAAATCATTTCATTTCATTAAACACAACATACGTATGACGGTCAACTGAGCTTGTGTCACATTAGTTCCACATATCATAAAATTTAATGATTGTATTTGCAAATATTATGTAGCATCCATGTGTACCTGCATTTTGGTTTGGTGCGAGTCATTTCAACATAGATGTCCAGTTCCCGGTTCAAGGGTCTCAGGGTGGCCTGCGGTCTGGGACCATGATGCAGCAGACGACACACAGCTAACTGAGCGCCACTGAGAGGACATGCTTTAGCTGACATTATCTAGGATTCTCAAACCTTACAGTCCCCACAATAACAGCACCACTCAGATGTGCAAGAACCATTAGATCCACAAGGTCCCAACTGAGTACAAGCGGACGTATTCAGATGGATCCATCAGGCCTTCCCAACAGCACTGTCAAACTCCCTGTTTCAAGTTCCCCGTCTCACAGCAACTGTACAAAGGCACAAATCCTGCATGACGACAGACACGCCAACACTGACCAGCAGGACATGGAAGCTGCTCTAATTCTCCTGAAGGACACGGTAATCTGCTCCTGCTGACCCAAGAGCTCAAGCACAGACAGCACAAAACCTGTCAGAGCTTCAGAAGAACTAGAGGTGTGTGGCAGACCTCACAAACCTGCAGGCAAGTCCCTCTCTGTTTAGTCCCTCTTAAATTTATGTTCCATTAGATGTTTGTGCAGTTTTCAGGCTATATTCTGATTCTAACAAATGTGTGACAGAATTTGAAATAAAATCTGATTCATCTTTCAATCTGGTGCAGAACATGATGGAACACACAGCACCTCCAGCTGACAGTTACACACAGACATTACATTTATGTATTTTATCCAAAGCCACTTCAAGTTTTTGTCATTATATGTGCTCCTTGTGAATTGAACCCACAACCTTTCGCGCTGCTAACACAATGCGCTACCAACTGAGCTACAGGAACACAGACATGACACTTCATTTAAAAACCTCTAAAACATCTGTAATAACAAATGAGGACGCGGCCACAATAAACGAGTTCAGAAGTCAGTAAATCTGACCGAGTGAAAGCCACATTCAGATGTTCATAGTTCAGGACACTGATATAAGTTTAGTTCAGATTTCTTTAAAAAATAAACAAATTAGTCAGTTGTTGAGATACATTATAAACTATAGAGTTATTAAATGAATGTGGATAGCGGAGCTCAGATTATTTGGTCTTGGGACAATGTGATGAAAATTGTTTGAGGTGGAGATATGGAGATCTGAAATGAGAGCTTTCTGAGGTCCTTTTCTCAGGAGACACATCTTAGCAAAAGCAGCAGAAGCAATTTGTTCTCCGTTTGCTCTATAATGCTGTCTAGAGAAAAACAAAAGTCTTTATCTTAAAGTCTTTTGTGATTCTGTATTAGTGCATTAGTACCGACTCTGTCAGAGTTTTAATTGGGTCTCTGGCACATGGGCAGCTCAGCAGGTCACTCAGTGCAGGAGTGAATGTCATCATGTCAATGACACGCACATGTCTGATCTCAGTGTCATTCTAGTGTCACAGTGAGTCTCAACATCAGTTATGCTGAAATCTTACACAGCCGCAGTAAAACAAACACCTCTCAACAGCGCACCACATGAGCTATTATACTGAACTGAGACATTTACCATGCTGTTGATCATTTATTTCATATGATTCACTTCAGAAATTCAGAGGTATTAAATAAAATGTGTTTTGCTTGTGTTTGTTTGATTACACAGACACAGATGCATCTACTCTTTCTAATGGGGTTGTAGATTATTCTCTGGGTAATCCAGATTTACTGCTAATGAGATCTGGAACAACTGTGATTAAGAACGAGTATTTACTAATCAGTTCTCAGATAAGTGCACTCACGTCCTGAATGAAGCAACATTATATAACCTGACCAACAGGTGAAAAGACATACCTGAGCCTAAGAGCAAACAGAAATTCATATGTATTGAATAAAGTAGTATACAGTCCACATACTTTGAACAGTGGCAAATGTTCAATATTTAAGCATAGCATGTAAAAGCAAATTTGGTTTAATGCCCTCTTGTGTAGGGTCATGGTCCATGATTGTATAGCTGCTAATGTTTTAAAAAATCCAGGACATTTCTGGTCATCTTAAAATAGTTCAATATACTGTAACTGATTCAAAAGACGAGAATAAAAACACTGTGCTGAGCTGCTCACAGAAAACACAATGAGAAACAAAAGACATTTCTTCCATTTACATATAAGGTCTCCTCAACTCCGGCAGGTCTGCAGTTTACTTGCAAACCTCAGTTAGTCCAGTGACTGTTCGATATCAGCACATATCAGCTCAACTCTGAACACAAAGCTTTTCTTTTTCAGAAACACAGCAAGTGAATGAGGTGAAACCACACAGACTCAGACTGAACCATCTTTCTAGTGACGGGCTGTCACAAATCTTCTGAACAATGACTCCATATCCAAACCGCTGGTCACTTATGAATGCTTCTGCTTAGAAAAGAGATGAATCTCAAATGCTTCTTGGTGGCATGTTCTGAATGTATTCAGAACTTACTAATTTATTTGTTCTAGCTATTACTAAATAAAAAAAATCCTGATTTCACTGCAGTAAATGCACAACTTGTCTTGTTCTCATATATTTCATTGTTTACATGTGGCCTCATTTCAAATTTCAGCTCTGTAAATCAGAGGGGTGCTGATTCTAAATTACATGGTTTGATACATGCAAGCTAAGACCTTTATTATCTGCTTCTGTCAAAAATTTTGTGAAGAAGCTTTGAAATATGTTTGGCGAAAAGCTCTGTGCAAATAAATGTGAACTGAATTTTTTAAAATGTTTTCTCATGAGTTTGCACTAATATGTAAATGTCACAAATGATCATAAATGCATATTTGGCGTGCTGTCTGGGGGGAAGGCTCAGAGCTCAGAATTTGGCCCAAACCCAGAGTACTCCCCCATCCCTGACTGAGGTAGATACCAGCCAAGAGAGAGATGATGGGAGGGTGGAGGTATGCTGCAAGACTGTCATGGGACAGAGTTGAGGGACAGCTTTATATATGCACCCCTGTGTGAAGATTGGTTGGATTACATGACCATGCTCCTCCCAAACGTTGTTAAATAAACTTCATTTATTGGCTGAGTGCTAAATATGTGGTTACAGTCTTGCAGTACAAATATTATATATATATATATATATATAAATTAAATAATATTTATTTATTATTATTTACTTATATTAATTACAAACCCCCCCCCAACCCAAAAAAACGGGAAAAAATTAAAAAAAAAAAAAAACATTTTTAAAAAACCCCCCCCCCAAAAAAAATATTTTTTTTTTTTTTTTTTTTTTTTTTTTTTTTAAAAAAAAAAAAAAAAAAACCAAAAAAAAAAAAACCCCCCCGGGGGGGGAAAGGGGGGCCCCCCCCCCCCCCTGGGGGGGGGGGGGGGGGGGTTTTTTTTTTTTTATGACAGAACATTTTTTTAATTACAGTAAATTAACTTTACATCCAAGTCACAGATTTACAGAAACAGCAATTGGAATACTTAAAATGATCAGAAGTCATTTCTAGAACGCATCCACACACATGCTTACCTGTGTAATCTCATGTTGTTACTACATAAAGCTGTTTAAAATCACCTATATAATGCAGCACATTATCAGTCACCAGAGCCGCTGAGCGAGAAGTCCTGTCGTGTTTATCATGTAGTGAGTGTCTGTGAGGGTGTATGAACATCCTCACACTCATCATCTCATCTGTGGCTCACAGTCATCATGTCCACGTCTAAACCTCAACACAGGCCGCCTGCTGCCTTACACACGCCGCTGAACCTTCTCCACCTCCCCATCCAAACGATGCCTTTCCTGCAGACAGACCCCCATCCCCTCCCCTGAGCTCCGTTCCTACCTCGAGTGGAGACGTCTGCTGCTCAGATCAGAGTCCATGCTGCCCGCTGAGTGAGCCATGAGTGAGGCGAGCAGAAATCTCCAGCTGCTCAGCACTTCCCTCTTCCTCTGGAGCTCTGAGCAGACGCACTCCAGCCCTCTGCGTGTGTGTGTGTGAGTGCGTGTGTGTGTAAGTGTGCAGCAATGGCAGCTGCAGAGGAAGTGAAGTATTGTGCAAACAGTCCATAAAAGGCAAGTCCCGCCCTCCTCTCCTGTGACACTCAGAAGCAGGAAGCAGATGTGTGTGTGTGTGTGTGTGTGTGTGTGTGTGTGTGTGTGTGTGTGTGTGAGAGAATATGGTTTATTGATTTGATCCACACACACACCCAAGGAAAAGTTTGATCGCCTAGTTTTTCAAAGCTTTGGAGTCTTCAAACTCAGAAGGAGAAATTTTAGAGAATCTTCAGTTCAGTCACATTTCTGCTGCAAAAAATTACCATCAAAATATCATAAAAATAGTTTACGTGATGAAACATACAGTAAGAGTCTAGAGCAATACAATTAATGAGACCCCAGACTATTTGGTGGTTGAGCTCTTTTGATTGTTATTTTCAGTATCGATGTATTGTTTCACCTCATATGTTTATCTGCTCGTCCAGGGCTTGTGGCCCGACTGAACTCAACTGTGGAGTTCTTTCTCAGATTATAATCAATAGTACTACACATGTCCATTAATTCAAACCTCTGAGTCCTACTGTACCTGAAGTCCGCTATGTGGGACTGTGAACGTGTGACATCTTTACATTTTCCACCATCACACCAGCTAATAAACGAGCTGTTTTTCATCTTTACTTGTATTCTGTTAAGTTTAACTTGCAATAACATACAGAAGGTTGCTGATTTAAGGGCATCTCTCAGATATGAGATTTTAGGTCTGGGCAGTGAAGTGCTGCAGTGCAGCGCCTGAGCTCTCATATTAATCACTAGATGGTGCTATAGAGCTACACAACACAATACGTGATATAACAGCGCCACCGCACGGTCATAGTGTATGTTTGAAAATACAACAATAGTACTACTTAAAAGTATAAAAGTATCATATTAATGCTTATTTAATAAAATATTAATGCTTAGTGGAAATGTGTATGTCGCATTGTTTGTTGATTATTATTATTGTTGTCCTTTAATGTCTTTAAATACTTCTACTGATAAAAAATGTATACTATTATATTAGCACATTTCATAGACTTGGGTCTTCAGGTGTAAAGTTGTGGTGGTGGAACGAGCGCCCAGCCTTCAGTTGATCTGCTGAGACCATCACAACCTTCAAAAAACAAGTAAAAACACGCAGACACCGGAGGACACGCAGGGATTTTCTGTCACTTTGAGAAATAACACAACTAAGTTTCAGTTTGTTGTGACGCATGGCTAGCCGGCAGTCGTGTTGTTGCCCTGCATAGTATCTTGTGACACTGACCCTTTGACCCCAGTCAAACCCCTCCTCCACCCCAATGCTGTTCCCTGCATGACCAGGAAGTAATTATTGTATGTTTGGCAATAATCTGCTTTTGAACCCTTTCAGTCAAAGTGGTGAACAGGACAGTATGGGTTTAGGAACTCTTTATTTAATGAAATGTGACTCTTAAAAGGAATCAAATCATCTATTCTTTTAGCACAGCAGGGTTTTGAAAAGACTTGTTCTGTTAATACCCTCTGTTTAAGAAAATGCAGGGTGAACATTTAATATGTGTGTGTCGAGGGCTTAAGGGATCATTATTTAATGAGTGAGTGGAAATGCAGGCCTTCCAGCACTGTGCTCATTTAATACAGAGCTTCAGTCAAAAGAACGTAGGAGGATTTTTCTTCTTTCTGCAGTGGACTTTACTGTAAGGCAGCTGAAGTAGATTACATCGTATGATATCCATACATCAGCCTGTTTTTTGTTTCTTGTTTTTTACCGATTAAAAAGATTTAGTTCTGTTAGCCTCACTGCTGAAGAAGCAGTAAACAGTGAATTTGTCTTCCACACTGTTGATGAGGAGAAATAAACAGCCTGTTTCTCAATCAAACATTTGTTCATCCACAGTTCACAGTTATGATGGTCTTTTTACAGAAAAACCCAAGACAAAAAGAGATTTATATAAGCCGCTTGGAGGTTTAAAATGGGCAAATAAATGTTTTATGCTATTTTTCTAACGTCCCATAAAAATGAGAAATGTCTGTCCATGTTACCTTTCTCTGAATGCTCAGCTGTTTGTAAGATTTATCTTTATATCATTTTTTTGAACTATTGCGTTATGATTAGGTTTGGATTATATGTGGATATGGAAGGCATTCTTACAGTGAATGAGTCTAAAATAGCGAGTAAATAAATCCCTGTGCCAGTCTCACTGTGTGTTATTTTATATCCATGTGTAACATAAAAGATAAAAAGACTGCTGTGTTATCGTTCTCTATCATGGTTATAGCACATCATGGAATAGTGACACTTTTCCAGATGATTGCTTACACAGATACCAAACTTCAGTGCTGCTTCTGTACACGCTACAGCCACATGAATGCAGATCAAACCACAGTCCTTAATGACGTGTGTTATACGAAGATGCTGCCAGTGCCACCAGAGGACTGAAACTGTAGCCTGAACAGCAAGTGTTTTGCGCTGTGTAGAAACATACACATTTGTTAGCACAGAGTGACAGGCCTTTAAAGTTTTGGTACTTTTTAAGTATTACTTTGACAGTCTTGGTTTGTGTATCATGGATATACCATGATACACAAACTCTGGTTTCTCTGGTTTTACTTTACAGGTATGTGTTTTAATAAAAAGAACATTTTTTTATTATATAAACTACTGACAACATTTCTCCAAAATTCCAATTAAATACTGTCATTTGGAGCATTTATTTGCAGAAAATGAACTCAAAACAAAAACAAAAATATGCAGTGTTTTCAGGCCTCAAATACTGGAAAGAAAACAAGTTCATACTAGTTTTTAAACACAATACTAATGTTTTAACTTAAGATTTGGTGGAATAATCCTGGGTTTTAATCACAACTTTCATGCGTGTTGGTATGCCAGAACTGAACCCTTTATCTTCTCACTGAAAATGTTTCTTTTGACATGGTCAGCAGTTATTATTTGATTTACTTTTGAGGTTTTACTAGCACTGTTTTAACTATCCAGCTGGTTTTATTAGAGGATAGTGGATAGTGGGGATAGTGGATAAGAGGATAGTGATGAACACAGCTGTGTTTTCTGTACTTTTCCTCGTTAAATAATATTTAGTTCAGGTGATCACTTCAATCAGTACTTCATTCAGCAGAATGAGATGTGCCTGTGCTGGAATTCAACAGACACTGGAATGGCTGCCACAAATGTACAGATGCTGATTTAAGAAAAACAATTGGAGTGGTCTCTTAATTTTTTCCAGAATGGATGTGCCACATTTGTGTGCAGTGTGAAAACTTTAATCTGTTAACATGGGCACCAAAAAAAATGTGCGGTGTGAAAACAGCTTAGGCTAGCCTTTCTGCCTTGTCGCTCAGTGTGCTTTAGCCCTGCAGTAATGCACATTATGGAGGTTGGACTGCATGCATTGCATGCATTAAGAGGATATTGACCCTGTTATGCCAAAGACAAAATATAGTAGATGCAGGGATAAACATGGATGAATGTCAAATGCTGCGGCGTGATTTATTCACCTTAACATAATGCTCGTCAATCTGTATTGTATTGACTTTATGGTATTATGTTTGATGTTCTGCTTTCTTGTTTTTTTAGGTCTGTTGTTTTTTAAGGACAAAACTTATGAAGAAATGATGTTATATCTTAATACTGTCACACCAAAAGAGCAGTAAGCTTTTATCTTTATTGTCTAAATTCTTAGATTCCTTGGCTCATGCTGATTCTAATGTATTTCCATATGATGCCATTTTCCATCATGAAACTTTTCTGCCATTTTGAATTTTTAAAAAAAAAAATTTTCTAACTCCTCCTACAGTATTTGTCTGATTTACACAAAATGTGCATCTAGAAACACCCCTGAGTTATGGAATTTGCGTCAATAACCCTTACCATCCTCATATACCACGTCTACGAAATTTACAGCAAGCACGTAAACATGGATATGAGGCTGTATCTTTGCCATCCTTTGGTGTATTGACACAAAACTTGGTATGTGTCATCACAGGCATGACCTGAGGGAGCACACACAGTTTCATCACAGCACTACCTACTGGTCCAGAGATATGAAAAATTGCTTTTTTGCTTATAAATTTCAAAAGTTTGGTCTAAAATCAGTGAACAATATCCAATGTTCCATGGTCAGCTATTCTGGGCATCAATCATTTTGAATTTTTGTTGAATTTGATGTATTCAAAAAATGCAACTGCGTTTTGTTGCAAAACTTGGTTCATCATCACCAAAGTCTGAAGTGACCTGTAAAGTTTGGTCAAGAGATATAGTAAATTTTATAAAAATACTTGACTGAACACATGACTGAAACAACATATTGTCCTGCAACTCCTTTATTTAGATGTTTTTGCTCCTTCCAAGTGCTACGATACAATATTTATCTTAGTCAATGCTCCTTCCTGTCAGGCATTTGTAATTATATTGAAAACTTATTTTTTATTTCCTCCCACAGCAGCCACCCACATTCCACCCTCCCCCCACATTCTATAGATATTAGATATTTGATACTCCATAGTAAATATTTGACTTGATACTTAATTATTGATAATTGATTGATAATTGACATATCGTTGTTACTGTATCATTGTATATATTTCCTTGTTTTTTCCTTTTTCCGCCCTGTAAAGCAGCTTTGAGACAATGCCACATTGTAAAAGCGCTATACAAATAAAGTTGAATTGAATTGAATTGAATAGGTGTCATTGTCACAACATTCTGACAGCCTCATAAAAATCTGGCCACTATTAGTCAAAAGTTATAAATTACTTTATTGTGTTGCAGTGGTTTTGTTAATGTTTTCTTTAAATGATTTTCATAATCTCATTATCAAAGAGGTCTGAAAATATCACCCTCGGTGCTGTTGGTAATCTAAAAGGAAAATCAAAGGACCATGAAACTAAGTGATAGTTTCCAAATTAAGCAATGATTTCCATTTTGTGTAAATGAAAGTTTAAGTTCACAAATACTTTTAATATGTGGAAAACAGGTTTCATCAATCAAGTTTCATCAACAAGTTTCATCAATGTCTGATAAAATGGGATTAATAGTTAATTTTAAATGATCAACCATTTTATCTCTCATGTGTAGGCTGCAGTTCAGTATCTCTTATGTGTAGGCTGCATATGTTATCCACTAGAGAAATTCACATGACAACAAGTCTTTTTAATATAGTTAATATTTTTATAATGACAGCATATTCTCTTGTAACCTCAAACCAGCTCATAGGTTAAACTGCTCTGCACTTGAGAGTGAGCCTAATCCTAATTCATTGTACAGCTGTAAGTGCTATATGGAAGTCAGGACATTATGAGATAGCATACTAAGTTTAATGAATGTTTTTAAATGAAAGAGAAGATAACAATTTTTAAATGATCAACCACATCATCTCAGACGATGGCTGTAGTTCTGTATTTCATCCAGTAGAGGGATAAGAAGTCATTCTAAATCCTTTTGACAGACCATCAGAGTTCAAATGCATGAATCTTTATTTAAAGAATAATTTTAAAATACAAGAAATAAACACAATTTCCTCTGAGTTTTATAATGGGTTTGCAAATAAACATGTATGTGCAAGTACAAGTACATTTCTCATGAGCTCACACCAGCTCAATAGAAGCAGAAGTCATTAATTATCTGCACTGACCACAGATAAACATGGTAACACTAAATTACTGTTCTCTTCCAAACATTTCCACTCTACCATTTGTGTGTATAGTATTATTATGCTAGGCCCTTTAAACTGACTGAAATGGTCAAGTACAATTTTAAATAGTAGTGAAGTTTAAATATAAAGTAAGTCTTATGGAAGGAACATGATGTGAAATTATCATTTTCATTTTATATCATGTTCACCAGTGTCACACACAGCTCTTTGTGTAGGTGTTTATTGCAAAGAAATACATGAAACTTTCTTTCACTAAGAATTAAGAAATGAGTTTAGTTTAATGAGTGTTTATTGAATGGCATTTATTGAACCATGCATGTCTTTATTCAGCAATAACATTGAAATTTTTAAATGATTGATGATCAAAACATCAATCATTGTTTAGTACAACATTTTCAAATAAAAACCCCTTTGATTAACATCTGAGCAGAAATATTACATAGCCTGTCATGCAGCCAGTTGAAGTTACTCTTTACAATTTTTGTAAAAGTTGGGAACCCTGTTGAAGATTGAGCTAAAGTTTAGCTCTCTAAATTCTGTCAGGTCCACTCACATAGTAACACATAATGTCTGTCTCACATTTAAAACATGAATATCATAAACATGAGACAATTGAAAGAGTGGTGAGATGTCATTAGAGAATGTGAACCTCTGTCACACCACACTGCATGTTGGTGCTGCACCGCCATCTTAGGAGGATCACCATCTGCTACTTGTTCTGAAATATTAATACCTGCCTATCATTTGTTGTAGTTCTGGCTTGAAATTAAATCTTTACATCTTTCATGGTATCATTTGCAGTGAAGAGAGGCTGTTTTATTACACTGCATGATAATGTGACGTTTTCACTGGAGTTTTGCTTTGAGATTAAATCTTTACATCTTTCATGGTATCATTTGCAGTGAAGAGAGGCTGTTTTATTACACTGCATGATAATGTGACGTTTTCACTGGAGTTTTGCTTTGAGATTAAATCTTTACATCTTTCATGGTATCGTTTGCAGTGAAGAGAGGCTGTTTTATTACACTGCATGATAATGTGACGTTTTCACTGGAGTTTTGCTTTGAGATTAAATCTTTACATCTTTCATGGTATCATTTGCAGTGAAGAGAGGCTGTTTTATCACACTGCATGATAATGTGACGTTTTCACCGGAGTTTTGCTTTGAGATTAAATCTTTACATCTTTCATGGTATCGTTTGCAGTGAAGAGAGGCTGTTTTATCACACTGCATGATAATGTGACGTTTTCACTGGAGTTTTGCTTTGAGATTAAATCTTTACATCTTTCATGGTATCATTTGCAGTGAAGAGAGGCTGTTTTATTACACTGCATGATAATGTGACGTTTTCACTGGAGTTTTGCTTTGAGATTAAATCTTTACATCTTTCATGGTATCATTTGCAGTGAAGAGAGGCTGTTTTATTACACTGCATGATAATGTGACGTTTTCACTGGAGTTTTGCTTTGAGATTAAATCTTTACATCTTTCATGGTATCGTTTGCAGTGAAGAGAGGCTGTTTTATTACACTGCATGATAATGTGACGTTTTCACTGGAGTTTTGCTTTGAGATTAAATCTTTACATCTTTCATGGTATCATTTGCAGTGAAGAGAGGCTGTTTTATTACACTGCATGATAATGTGACGTTTTCACTGGAGTTTTGCTTTGAGATTAAATCTTTACATCTTTCATGGTATCGTTTGCAGTGAAGAGAGGCTGTTTTATTACACTGCATGATAATGTGACGTTTTCACTGGAGTTTTGCTTTGAGATTAAATCTTTACATCTTTCATGGTATCATTTGCAGTGAAGAGAGGCTGTTTTATTACACTGCATGATAATGTGACGTTTTCACTGGAGTTTTGCTTTGAGATTAAATCTTTACATCTTTCATGGTATCATTTGCAGTGAAGAGAGGCTGTTTTATTACACTGCATGATAATGTGACGTTTTCACTGGAGTTTTGCTTTGAGATTAAATCTTTACATCTTTCATGGTATCATTTGCAGTGAAGAGAGGCTGTTTTATTACACTGCATGATAATGTGACGTTTTCACTGGAGTTTTGCTTTGAGATTAAATCTTTACATCTTTCATGGTATCATTTGCAGTGAAGAGAGGCTGTTTTATTACACTGCATGATAATGTGACGTTTTCACTGGAGTTTTGCTTTGAGATTAAATCTTTACATCTTTCATGGTATCATTTGCAGTGAAGAGAGGCTGTTTTATTACACTGCATGATAATGTGACGTTTTCACTGGAGTTTTGCTTTGAGATGAAATCTTTACATCTTTCATGGTATCGTTTGCAGTGAAGAGAGGCTGTTTTATTACACTGCATGATAATGTGACGTTTTCACTGGAGTTTTGCTTTGAGATTAAATCTTTACATCTTTCATGGTATCATTTGCAGTGAAGAGAGGCTGTTTTATTACACTGCATGATAATGTGACGTTTTCACTGGAGTTTTGCTTTGAGATTAAATCTTTACATCTTTCATGGTATCGTTTGCAGTGAAGAGAGGCTGTTTTATTACACTGCATGATAATGTGACGTTTTCACTGGAGTTTTGCTTTGAGATGAAATCTTTACATCTTTCATGGTATCGTTTGCAGTGAAGAGAGGCTGTTTTATTACACTGCATGATAATGTGATGTTTTCACTGGAGTTTTGTAGATTTCTGTTTACAACATATCTGATTACCATGAAAACAGACATATTTATACATATTTATTTCAACAAATAACAACCAAAATCAACATAAAAAACCTTGTGAACAGTTTTGTAGTGGCTGTGTTCATGTTCTGCTAATTCAAAAGCAGAGTGACAGTCATACACGCATAGATAAAGATAATGTTAATTATCAAACCAAACAAAATACAAAACCTTTAAAAACACTCATCAATTATTATTTATTATTTTATTAAGTGATGAGCAGTGGGTTTAAACAGTGACGACTTTGCTTCTCATCACCTTCTCAACCTGCTACATATGAAAGTGGTTTAAATGTAGAAAAGGAGAAACACATTATATTGTCCAGTTTTCTCCTTGAACACTGATGTGAGTTACTGGGACTGTTCTCAGTGCATCAGGAATGAGCTACAGTGGTGACATTTTTCATAATCATGACACAAAATCCAAATACTGCCCTAAACTCACCAGCAGAATGTGATCCTCCTAATGTGGTGTCAAAACAAAACATTTACCCAGAATGCAACATGGCGTGACATCAGCTTCACATTCTCTATACAATACCTTTATAGCAGAACACGCTAAAACTGCTGCATTGTTTTACAAACTGATTAAAAGTAACACAGAACAGAAACAAGTCTGCCTCCAGGAGAAAGTGCATAATTACACTGACGTTATATAGATGACAGCAGTTAACAAAACCAAATCTTAAATTAAAAATAGTCTTTATATAAAGTCTATATAATTTGTTTTAGTGATAAAATTAAATCATTACTATACCTTATATATACATTGCTTAAAGATAAGACTTAAAGAAAATTGAAAATGTTCTGCACATGCTCAGTTGCTGAGTTCATGTCAACACCCAAAATGAACAGTCAGTAACAAGTTATAAAGCGTGTGATATTTGTAACTAAACACCAGATTTTAACACTGGCTGCTCAACACTGAGTTTCTATCACTCAGTAATTTGCTTTGCAGAAAAGAAGAGAAGAGATGGCCCCTATGTGATGTTTTATTAGTTCACTTTGTCAGAAGCACCAGATAGGAGTCAAACAAGTAATATAATTTATGCAGGTGTCAGCTTTGTCAACAGCTATTGGAGGCAGACACAGAGTGGTTTCATATTTGCTTCATATTTCATATGGTTTAGTGATGTACAAATTTGTAAAAGTCACCTTAGATGTATAACATGTTTGTGCTATGAACATAAAAATATTAGCTGTTTGTGGGGGAGATTTGCTAGATTTTGCAGTTTGTGGAGAAGAGGTGTAATATTATTATATTAAAATATTGCACAGAAGGAAGGACCCGAGTTAAATCTAACTTCTGTCTGACTGCTTGTATAGCATCTGAGTGTGTTGTGTTACCTTTTGAGAAGGCTGAGGAGAAGCAGCCTGCTGCCTGACCAGTGTAGAGTTACTGCTGTTACCATGGTAGCAGTTTAACCATCACAGAAGGTAACCTTCTAACTCAGGTTTCAGCAGATGGAGCCAAACCAACAGTGCTCTGTCTCTACCAATACTCACCTGCACAGCCACAGTCTCCCTCTCTCTCTCTCCTCTGTCTTACAAAGGAGTCACTAGTCACCAACTAGAATAGCAAATAACAAATTTGTCAGTCTCTTTAGTTGTGCTTGTATTTTATTTCCTTTCTCACCCATCATTAGAGTGAATGACTAGATTTTGTTCATTTGGAAAGTGTCTTTACTATGCTGTTGACTCTGATGTCCAGCCCCAAATTTCCTGTTCTAACAGAGAGAGAACTTTGTCAGGTTTAGTAAAGTTCCACACCAGTCAGAACATCAGTCATTTCTTCAAGTGTGTTTAGCCTGGCTGAGCTCCTCTGGTTCGTGTCCTACTTTGAGCTGAAGTGGATCCAGGACACAGGGATTATCTGTAAGCACCCACACCAGACTCTTACAGTTTTCACAGATTAACAGTGAAGATGCTGCAGTTCAGAGACTCAACAGCTCACAGTTTATCTTGTATCTACATGTTTGTTCCTTTTTACAGAAGAGCTGAGCTCATGAAGCAACCGATTGCTCGATCCCTTCACATGAGTTGGATGGTCTGTGCTGAATGCTGGATTATCTCAGTTCATTTGTTACAGCTTTTAGATCTGGTCTTATATCTCGGTTTAACAAATGCTGGGAGGCTCAGTTAAAAAACAATTTAAAACTATATGTTTTCTTTTAGATACTTGACTGTCTGTAGGTTTCCTTTTTTAAAAATCTTTTTCTCACCAAAAAACTACAGGTGGCCAATAGTTCCATCAAAAGTAATTTCCCTCTCATTGTGTGTGTGTGTGAAAGGCCAGTTGAGAAATTCACCGTATGAAGTTATTTCACATTTGTATCACTGTGGTTGTATAAAATATGCTCCAGGTTTCCATGACTACAGTGTCTCAATCCACTCCATAACACACGAGTCACAACAGGTTTCCTGTCACTCATGTCATATGCCTTTGCATTTCACATCCTGCAAATTTCATACAGATTTGGGAAAACATGAGGGTTGTCATGACAATGACAGAAGGTACCAGACATCAGTCATCAAACTCATGATCAGATTTCATTTTTATTGAGAGATTAAACGCAACAGTTTGCATGTGTTTCTTTTTGTGTATATACAGTAGAAAACAGTAACAGGTTTGAACTCTGAGACAGAAACAGTGAAATGACCCTTGACTGGAAGGGCCCCCTGGGGACCTGCAGTCTGCCTGCCATTTTGTCAACCCCCCCTCCCTTGGCTCATGACCACGGCTCCGCAGCAGGCGTTAGGCCTCCACTCTCTTCCAGAAAAGTGGGTCATGAGTCTGTAGGATTATCAGATGTGTGTTGTCTCTTATCCATGGTTTATAAATGGTTCATTTGCTGTCTTCACCACCTTGTTTTGCTCTGTAGTTAAAGTCCTACTAGGTGAAAGACAGAAATCAAGCTCTGATAAAATTGTGAGCAGAGAATCGATGAAGGAGACCTGTGTGATCTGTGCAGGATTTAGTGAATTGTTTTCTAATCAAGAGTGTCTCTGCAGTAATGACTTATAATGATTATAATATTATAATATTTAGTAAGCATAAAATCTCCTGAGAACAGTGTTCCATGTTTCTGCCTGTCTGCAGCTTCTAACTTTTTCTAATTAAGCCTCAACAAATAAACCCAACCATGACTTCACTTCCCTGATGTAACATCACCTCTCAACACTGCTTTGATGATTTTTTCTCTCATTATTAATTGTTTGTTTCACTTGTATACTTTCCATTATGAAAGATGATTAATTCAATTTTAAATGATAAATTATCATAATCTATCTAAGACATACTTGAGGTGCTGAATAACGTGAAGAACAGTCACTGGACTCAATGCAGTGTCACAACATCACAGTTGTTAATAATGACTCTGAACCTGATCTCTGGTTAGTCCAAGGTCAACTGCAGAGCTATTAGTTTGAAAAGTAGTACACAAAACAGCTGTAAAGGGTTTTTTATAACTAAATGGAATGAGGAAGCCTACAGACATTTTTGTTTTGGTCTGTGGGTTGAAGATCAATAAGAACAGCACAACAGAGAGAGAGGTGTTAAGTTCCCTAAGGTCTTTAAACTTTGACCTCCTGTAGTGTGTCTGACCTGATGTGTTGTGTTTGCAGTTTTATCAAGACTTCTCAAAATAAAGAGGAGATTGTCACTCAAAGCTACAAGAAATGTGTCAGTTGCATATAAAGAGATCAGAGATTCCTGAAGCATGGACAGTTGTGTGTGAATGAAAGCAGAGACACATGCTGCTTGTAAATATGTCAGACCGTAAGCTGCAGGTCTTTGTTTTGATTTCCAGGAGCTGCATTCTGCCTTTGTTGCATTGTGGCGCTCATCATTAGCATCTCAATATTGGAAGGTTGATGCCAGTACAAGAGCTGTCGCCCTTTGAACTCAAGCCCCCCAGGCTCATATACTACGGTGATGTGATGACGTGCTTGTATAGCATCGAGACAATATAACAATTACAGAGATGTGTAACAATAAACTTGCCCTGCATCAAACCAGATTTCCTGTCAAATTGTGTTGGGTAATATTTGTTCATGCTTTGGTGGTATATTGTATGTGACTGTTTGTGATTACTTACAAGTTAAGAAAAAAATCTTTGTCACACACAGACACTTTTTAATATCATGAATTACAGTCAACCCAAAAACAGACTATAAATAAGTAAGTAAATAAGTTTACTTATAAGTAAATATAAATAATGCAAAAAAATTACATTGAAAGAGTGCTCATTAAAACAAATACTGAAATTAATATTTTTAAATCTCATAGATTCACAGGGTTATTTACAGCAGCCATCGTATTCATGACGTTACAGCAGAGCACTATTTCAAGCTAAAGACTTGATAGTGTCACCCGTCCAGACCCGTCACAGCCCACTGACCCTCTGAACGGTCAGCACACTCCGGGTGGCAGTTGGGGAACACATATAGCGGGTGGACAGTTTAACCAGCTGCTCCAGAAGCCATCAGCCAATGAAAGCTGCCAGATGGACAGTCTCAGAACAATGAGTTTCTGCAGGAGCAGCTAGGCTAACAGAAAGTAAGGCATGTAGCTGATGGAGAAAGTCACTCAGGAGAAAAACATCTTGACCTGAGTGAACGTCCTGCTTCAATGGCTTTGTGGTTTCTGTAGTTAAAATGTTGACAAGAGACTAGACAAACTAAAAAATTAGTCAAAATATCATATACCACCATGCTCATTGAGTCTTAGAGAAACAACCTCCTGGTCCAGACTCTTCTGAGATGAGAAAACCTCTTGGAAGTCCAAATTCCATTCTGGTTGGAATGTCCTGCAGCAACAGGCAGAGTGATCCAGGATCCTGAACACACTGAGTAACCAAGCCTATTTAATGAGGCGTGTGATTGGTGGCCTCCCTTCCTGCACAGGACACCCCATTTAGCCCTGTGATTCATTATGACAGTCACACAATAGAGACGTGGTGTCAAGACCATCATACTGAACCCCCAACCAACAAATTCAGCACACTCAACAGATCAAGTTGTCTGCATACTTCTGAAAGCATGCATATTTCAAAGTGCTCTGTTAATGCATTCATAAGCAAGTGTTTACTTTGCTCTGTTTAAACAAAGTACTCATTAGTTATTGCTCCCTTTACTTATGCAGTGTTTGAAACAGAATACTAGATTACTAACTGAGCACTATGCACTATGGACAGAGAACTGCCTTCGTTAACCGATTAGCACATTGGTCACATGACATTCAATTCAGTGTCTTTCAGAGTTGTTGAATTTATTGCCTTTCATTTTGACTGGCTGATGAAATGAGTGAAGAAAGAAATCATGTTTGAAAATCAGACTTTTATTTTAGTTCATCACTGGAAATGAAAGGTCAAGGGCGCATTGCATTGTGCGATACAGTACTGTGGACAGTGCGCTCCACTGTACTGCACATTTGGCCAGATGTAGCAGGCCATCCCAATAACCTGGTATACAAAAAAATTAAACTAATATATAAAATATGCACATCTGAAATTGGTTGGTAATATTTATGAATTACCATAATTGTTTAATTATATATGTTTATGAAAACATTTAATACATAAATTTATAACTAAAGTTTAGAATTGCCCATGAGAACTATATCAGATGTTATGTATTATGTTATATTTTTTCAGTGCACATTCATCTGATGTATTGTTTTTACAAACATAAATTGCTGGTTTAAATTACAGTGGCATTCAGTAAGTTGTTGTCTAATCTTGAGAGTATTTGAAGACTGTTATGCTGTAATGCTACGGGCAGGTCTGGTGGTTACTCTGTTATTTAACTTGCTGTGCTGCTCAAGCATGCTGTAAATTTACAATGACTCAGCCATCAATATCTGAAAGCAGTAATGCGTCACTTACTGTACGAATGCGTCACTTACTGTATATATGCAAAGAAGCTCTTCATCTCATAGTGCTGAGAGAAAATATATTTACAGATCAAAGCAGGCTGTACACCACACACATTCATCTTGTTGGGACATTTATAGCATATACATATTAGTAAAGGACTGGAAATCATCATTTTATATTTGCCTTTCAATATTTGCAGGTCATAGTTACAAATTAAGTTGATCTGTGACTGGGTTTCTGAACGCCTTTGAGGTGGTTAATATAGTTTCAACCATGACGGCACAATTTCAACAGGGTCATATTTTCAGCACTATTATATGATGATGTGTTA
>JAZGTH010000068.1:7210000-7235000 GCA_036877525.1 Chromobotia macracanthus
CCCCAGGCGAGCAGATCCGTGTCGATAACATTCATCTGCTTCTTCATCAGCTCGACCAGCGTCCCCATAAAACAAACTGTTGTCTCGACCCAACACATGTACGCATGGAAAAATCAGATGTAGTTTATTTTATTTTTGTTGAAAACGGTGCAGTTTGTTTTCTGTTGTTATTCTGAAACTTCTGCTGAATAAAGGAACCATATTACAGCACTTTCATTTTGTTCAGAAGAAGATTTATTTATTGTTCAGGCTAAACATCTTCAAACAACTAATATATTTGAACAGTTTATATATATATGAAATATTTTTGAATTTTCAGCAGTTTTATGATTTATTTACCAAGTGGATACGAAGACGCGACAAAGCAAAAACAATATTTATTTAACGCCTCATGTCATTTATCGAAAATAATTTGAGACTGATAATAAATACCGTTTTGTTCTTTTTTGCAATAACATGTTTCTTTATTACTGGCCAATATAGAGGCTGTATTTTGTCATTTGTGTGGTACGGTTTGTACACATCCAGTATTTCAGCACACCGATCACCCAAAACCCATTTTTGCTCACGATGTGAAAAACAGATTTAATCTTCAAACATGATTGGGAATAAAAGTTTCCTGCGCGTCGTGATGCGGATCTGCGGAGTGTTTTGTGGCACAGAAGCTGCGGTGATGTTCGGCTGACCAGCAGCTGCTGTCGGAGGAACCGGGCGGCGTTTCCATCGCGCGTCAAGAGCCTCCTGAAGTCCGTTTAACTAACGGAGGTGCTGAACCAATGTTTCCTTCATTGTAAACATGAAAATGGAGCAGAATAAGGAGCGGGATTCAGCCCATCACACAGAGATGCTGTTGGCTTTACTGACGCAAAGAGAAGAGTTACGGAAAGGTACAACAGCGTCGCTAAAACAATTTCTACTGAATATCATTTACAATATATTTGGATCCAATGGGACAGAACTGAAAGCAACCCAATATGCTCTTCATTTGGCATTTGAAATGAGATGATCATTTTTGTATTTTATTTTGGGGTGAGGGCTATCTTTAGTATCCTCGTATCTTTAATCAATGAGAAAACTATAGATTTGATTTTGTGCAGGGATTGAAGATGGTTTCGCTCCATAACGCTTTTCATATTTCCTAACACTTTAGATTCAGAATGTGTGAATTCAGATTTATAGACTGTCAGAACATCATAGTATTTTCTGGCTTGCTCTATTTAAATAAAACGAATAAATTCTTTAAGAGGGGTGTTTGACTGAACGAAGATTTCTTTACGAAGGTTTACAGAGTAATGACTGGAGGTGAAGGGAATAATCCACCTGTGCGCTCGTTCATGATGTGTCCGCTTATGTTAAAGTGACGCACAGACTCACTGAAATGATTTGATTCTTAGGAGAAAAACGCAGTGCGCTCTTATGTATTTAAAAGGTCCAGAATATGGAAGGAGTTCTTCGTGTTTGAGCCCCGCTGGCGTCTTGATTACATATGAAACAATAACCAAATGTTTTCTGCATCTTTATGATAGTCATATAGCGGTTACACAGAGGGGGTGTTTTTTTTGGAGATTGTGCGAATTGCAGAATATAACTTAATATAACTTAACTTAATATTAATAATAATAATAATAATAACAGCAAAATCATTTATTTTAAAATGTTCTTGTTTTACATTAATTTAAATAAATGTGCTTCTACCCAAATGCTACACATTCTGTGTTAATAGAAAATGTAGGCAATAACTATACAGCTATAAAAAAAAAACATGCAAACAATATAATCACAACAACAAAAACGTCTTATACTGAAATTAAGATTCTTTGTGTCTTAAGAAATAACGCAGAAATTCCGTGTAATTGAATCGCTCTTTTGAAGCAGTTGGATTGATTTCCATTCCTGATCTTGTTCTAGTCATTTAAATATATTTAAATAGCCTGAAAATATCATTATGTTGACTTTGTCGAGCTTAAAATATTTACATTAATATAATTTTCTGTCTGTTACACCTGTGTTTGAAAATAGTCATTATTGTCGGTACGCTCACAGAGTGAACAGTACACAGATTGTAATGCAAAAACACGTGTGAAAATGATCATTTTATAGGTTCTCAGAAGAACAGATTTTAAATTATAATGCGCAAACCCTGTTTCTTTATAAAGACATTTTTAAATTGTCGAAAAAGTTCTAAAATTATTTTTGAATAATTTATAACTATAAATAACTCTAAAAATATTATAACTCTAAAATTATTTTTGCTGCTAAAAGTATTTATATAAGAAGTTTAGGTGCGTTTTCTTCTGACGGTCGTCTGCTATTTCACAAAGCACTTGCATGGCTTTTCGCACCTGCAGACATTCCTGTCTGCGCGGGCTGTAACCAGCACATAGTGGATCGTTTCATCCTGAAGGTTCTGGACCGACACTGGCACAGCAAGTGTTTGAAGTGCAGCGACTGTCAGGCTCAGCTGGCGGATAAATGCTTCAGTCGAGGCGACAGCGTCTACTGCAAAGATGATTTCTTCAAGTGAGTTTGCGCCCGTGTTTCATACCGTTTCCTCATGACCCCCGCGTCTGACTGCGCTTTTGTCCGCAGGAGATTCGGCACCAAGTGCGCAGCGTGTCAGCAGGGCATCCCGCCGACGCAGGTGGTGCGGAGGGCGCAGGACTTTGTGTATCACCTGCACTGTTTCGCGTGTATCGTGTGTAAAAGGCAGCTGGCGACAGGGGACGAGTACTACCTGATGGAGGACAGTCGACTGGTGTGTAAAGGCGATTACGAGACCGCCAAACAGAGAGGTACACACAATTCCTCAGTAAAGATCTGATCACTGGTCTCTCCACCACATATCGACGGGTGGTGGCTTCAGTATTACACTAGCACAACACTATACAGGATCAGAGAAGTTAGGTACAAGGTTTGAGCAAGCACAGTTCTGTCCACGTCTTAACGGGGTTTACTCAATGACTTCACATTGATCGGCTGCTTTTAACTCTGAACTTAATCTTGCTGGTCGTGTGCTCGTCCATAAACATTTGACCCGGCTCAGGTAATTGCGAACTCGCCAGCCTCCAAATCGATAAGTGCCAACGCCATCCATAAGCATTATATTGCGAGGCAACAGATCGCGCTGATGTGAGATCAGAGACCAGTCTGCTTTCTGCAGTCTTTACCTTCTGTCAGCGCTTTTATACGAGACAAATCGGAGACGGCAGTGAATAATTTGGAAATGGGATCTGGAAGAGCCCTTGATTGTCTTTCATTGACACCGTCCCTGGATAATTAAATTGTAAATGTTTAGTACTCGGATTTAGTTTAGTGCATTCACTTCACATACGTCCCCATGAATTAAAATGTTACTGATTTTAAACTAGCATATATGATTGTGTAATACATTTGTTTCATTGAACAGATAAACTTTACGCTGCCTTCTTTATTATCACGTCTTGATTGTCTTTATTTTTATTCAGTTTAGTACCTCACAGGCGTTTCCATTTAAAGAGAATATATAACTATATAATAATAACTATATCATTTCAGTAGCAGATTTTGTTCAATTTATGTTTCATTGGCCTTAATTCCAGGCGCATTTTACAGCATACATTTGATTTCAACGTTGGCATTTTTGTTTAACCTATAAAATGATTTTTGTTGAATATTTGTTCCTGTTACAGAGGCGGATTCGACTGCAAAACGACCCCGCACGACAATCACCGCCAAACAGCTGGAGACGCTGAAGAGCGCCTACAACAACTCCCCGAAACCCGCGCGTCACGTGCGGGAGCAGCTGTCGGCAGAGACCGGCCTCGACATGCGGGTGGTGCAGGTGTCACGTCCTCACATCACACGACTCGACCCAGTCCAGCTAATGCTTATCGAGAGAGCCCCACACACCGAACACGTCTTCAGGAGTTACAACTTAAAGCACCTTAATGAATTCAATGTTACTATATGAAGCACATTAGAACAATTTGTGCGTAAAATTAAGGCAATGTATTGCAGAAAATACAATTATAAATCATAAACTTACAAAAACAGATATGAGAAAAAGGACGCAAAATGATCACAATCACTGTTCACTTAACACGCTACAAGGCGACGCAGATCACTCGCGTTAATTATTATAATGCAAAACTGTCTCAGCCGCAACTTCTCTATCAGCGACGGATGTCCAGAGACCGGCCCTCCAATTTATATACAACCGTTCACATTTCATCAACAATCCGCCATTTCTACAGCAATTAACCTGATCCAGCTGTGCTCCTGACAGCGAACAAAATGTCGCACTAGTGTCGTGAAGTCAAGCAGTTCCCGCCCGTGAGTGAGCGCGCTGCAGTGACGTCACTTTCCGCTTTGATTGACGTTAAGCTGCAGGACGACACGAACTGTAGTGACGTGAATCCCAGTCGCAGCTCCTGGAAAGCCGGACAGCACGAATAGTGCAGCTTTGAAAATGAACACACTGGAATATGATGTTAATAGAAAATGCGTTATTATAACAAATACACTAAAAATGTCCAAATAAGGATTATCCAAAAATGTGTGTCACTAATACACTGTAATATTTACACTAACAGATATTATGTCCAGTGTTCTGTGGCTTTGTTATGATATATTACATCCTTTTCCAAATATGTCATCTAAACGGTCTTGTAATATTAAGTACAGTTTTGAAATTAAACTGGATTATGTCTCTTCACAGGTCTGGTTTCAAAACAGACGAGCAAAGGAGAAGCGACTGAAGAAGGACGCAGGTCGGCAGAGATGGGGTCAGTATTTTAGGAACATGAAAAGGTCTCGTGGAAGCTCAAAATCAGATAAAGACAGCACTCAGGAGGAGGGCATGGACAGTGATGCAGAGGTGTCTTTCACAGGTGAAAATGTTAATAATGTATGATTTTGTAGGCTAAACATTAAGTGAAAAATAGATATTTTTAAAGTCAGCTAGGAAGAATTTCACCTGCAAAATTAACCTGCAGTCAATTCTTTCTGCTCATTCTACAAACAGATGAACCGCCTATGTCTGAGCTCGGGCACTCCAACAGCATTTACAGCAGCCTCAGCGAGAGTTCCCCGGCCCTGAGTCGTCAGGGCGGAGGTCACGCTCAGTTCCCATTGGAGCATGGCAGCACGCTCTCCTCCCAGGAGCAATATCATGACATCCAGGCGGGCAGTCCTTACACCTTGCCTCAGTCTCCAGGCTCACTACAGGCTCTTCCTAGACACCAGCCACTCATCTCCAGCCTGGTCTACCCTGAATCAGGCCTGCCTATCGTGGGCCAAAACGCAGGACAGACTGTGACTCCGGGAGTTCGGATGATGGTCAGCGGGAATGGTCCAAGTTCTGATTTGTCCACAGGAAGCAGTGGTGGGTATCCAGACTTCCCTGCAAGCCCAGCATCCTGGTTGGATGAGGTTGACCATGCCCAGTTCTGAAATACTGAAGATGGACATTTGGAAAGCACATGAGTGGTTCTGCACTATGGACGGGGGACGAGGATTATACAGTGACTTCTATATTATTCTGTCCAGTGATCTTTCTTCATCATTGGCTTGGAATTGGACGTTTAGTGCTGGACTGAAGACTCAAGATGAAATGTATCTTCAAGGCTTTTGACTTCTGTTTGGTTCTACAGGACACAAGAGTAAATAGAGTTTGGAGCTCTTCACAAACGTACACCTTAAGGCATATTTATACTGCTGTAAATACACACTGTTAATTTGACCCTGTCGAGTAAAAGTACATAAAGATGATGCTTTTCAGATGACTGTACCACCAAACATCATTTATCATTGCTGTTATTGATATTTCAATGTGATATCACTGGTTTTGGTCAAAGTGTCTGGTCGTTGCCAAATGTCTGTGTACATTATATAACGTTTTATCAATGTGGTGTCATTATTTTTATACGGACTTCTTGGACAGTATGGGAAACACAGATACATTAGGGCTTTGTATGTTTCACAATAGCGATGGACAAGTTGTAGTTGTTTTTTCTCTGTTCAGTAGCTCTTTTATGCATTTGTGTGTTTTCAGATGTACCTTGTTCATTTCACTCTGTTGGAAACATCTGTTTGAAAGGCGCAATGGCTCCTTTCAGTTTTATGTCTATTTGATGTCTGTTTATATACTCTGATAATGATAAAGTGATATAGGTCTTTAATAAATTTGAGATCCTACAGCAGCCACTGTTTCCTAACAACGGTCTTTATCATGCTGGACTTGTCTTATTATTCCTTTATTTGCTGAATAGATGCAGATTCTCATCTTCCTATAGTAACTCTATTGTTAAGTGCTTTGTGAAGAGCAGTCATTTGATCACAGCAGGTTTCTTCAGTGACTTATTTGGCACAGAGAGGGTGAGACCAGTCTTGGATATTTCTTTCTTCCGAGTTCTCCTGTAGCTCAGTTGGTGGGGCATTGTGATAGCATTTGTGTGTGTGTGTGTGTGTGTGTGTGTGTGTGTGTGTATATATATATGTATATATATATATGGATGTGGCTGGATCTGGCTGAGCCGGTTCGGCTTGTGAACAAAACTGTATCAAGAGTTAAATGGCTTTTCAACGGCATCATATTGATTTGGAGATAACATACCACGTTTAGCTAGATGGCCCTGCACAACATATTCAATCCATTAGTCTGTCACAGATCAGGTGCCCTGTATAAATACCCTTATTTGTTTCTTTATTTTAAGTCAGGTACTATGAAACAAAAGAAGTTGGTCTCTTTGTATGTGTGTGTATGTGTGTTTCTTCATTAAGGAAGCTGTAGTAGTTCTAAATAACTGTAAATATTCTGTACTTTACAGTATTTATAATGCGGGAACATTTTTCCCAGCTGCCTTCAAGTCATGTCGGGATTGTATTAATGAGATGATCTCAGTGTTTAATTCCAAGTGAGACATGAGAAATTACTGCCGTTTTTGAAAGATGGCACAAGGAAATGAAATGAGAGTGCTCGGATTAGCTTGCAACTGTCAAGTTCTCTTTTCAAGCATATACAAGTAGTGGTGGATAAATGATGCTATGCAATAACAGGGAGGACATGCAAACATTTTGTATCATGTAATGTGGGAACTTTGAGTTGCTGATGCATTTTATTTATTTATAAATGAATATTTATCATTAACTGTGTATATTATCTTGTGTTTATTATTTCTACGAAGTGTGCATTACGTCATACAGCTGCTACTGCAGAATCTGTGAAGTTGTGGGTTTCTATTAGCTGGGGGTTTGGAGGGTTCTGAGCATTCTATTTAAAGACTAACCCACCCTGATGGACCTCAAAACAAAATATTGTCTTAAAAAAATGAAACATGCTACTAAAGTTTTAATAGCAGGCCCAGTTGTACTATGAAACAACTGTGAAATGAATAGGGGGCTTAATGGTTTAGTTCAGCCCAAAATGAAACTTTAATAATTATTCAGTCCACAATTTCTTTGATCTTCAGAACCAAAACCAAGAGATATAAAGAAATGTTGTTTTTTTGTCATTGCAATAGCAGTGAAAAAGTAAAACAGAAAAATGTTATGAGAATGCACAAATACAACTGTAACTGACGCAGTTTAGGAGGCTTGCAGTAATTACTGATGTGTTTCCCTTGTTATGCAACAAAGCGAATTCTTGTGGATTCAGCTGCCTAAATGGCGATGGCTACTGTTCTATTTGTGCACCCTTGTGAACTTTATACCAACTATAAACACAAATAGGTGACGTCTAGATCTTATACTGGTCACTTCAAGTTTGGTAACCTCTGACCTGGGAATTTACATCATGTGATTTTTTTCATATAAGCTTGTGTTTCCAGTCTGCCGCATGCATATGAATGGAGGTCATTGGGGCGAAAGGTGTAGTGTGACCCTTGACTTTCTGAAGTGTTTCACACTGCAGTGGTCTTGTTTTCAACATTGTTTTCAAGAAATACAGAAAACAATAAGTTTTACTAGATTTTGCGTTAAGAACTATTGTATTATATTGCACTGTCGTCCAGGCTGGTGTAATTTGTAACTGCAGCAGTTTTGTTTTGTTAAAGAATATCTAAATTATTTATTCTAATTTATTTTTTATGTTTCAAAGAACGATTGCAGAATCAAACTGCTATTAAATGTAAAGTTGACAATTACAGTGTAAAATTTGATGTGTTTTGAAAGCAGCACTAAATGAAATTATTTCTGAACTCAGTGTAAACAAGGATGTGATCAATAAGTCATGACAACATGTTTTCACATTACTGTAAGTCATAAGTTAAGCAATTTCAACTTTACTTTAAGTTACAACAACCTCAACCCCAGGCAAAATTGTAAATTGTAAATTGAAATGACTTATACAACCAATTTGATTAAACTTGATTAAAATGTTTAAACAGCTGTTGCATTTATCTCTGTATTCTCAGAGCAGGGAATGACAGTAAACAGTAAATGTGGACACATCCTATTATAGGACCTCCAGAAAAACAGACCTACCATATAAGCAGAGGACTGACTGTGTATCCGACTACAATAAAAATATTCTGTAGATGTTCTAAGAACTTTCCAAACTGAATGTCTGCTCTGATTCCCCTCTGGTCTGTATCTTTCTGACAGCTGTTGGTTAAAATTGCCTCTGTCGTTTGGTTTATCTTAAAATGTAATCTGTGTAACTGGATGCGCGTGAGAATGAACGTGACCCAGAGTGAATGAAATGTAAAAGCAAAGCTAATCTGAGAGGGTCTGAACACTTTTCACCAGCAGCTCTGTGGATTTGTCAGTAAACAGCTGATTCATCAGACAAACAGGAGTTTTAAGCTGGGCTTTCTCTTCACTCACCTCTGATGCTTCAGTGACAGGTGTATGAATACAACCCAGACAAAACCCAAATCACACATGCAGGCGTTTGTTCATTTAAACAGGAGAAAGATTACCGTTCCCACACTCACATTATCCCACACTAAGTAGTGCAAAGTTTATTTTCTGTAATAAGTGTGTTGGTGCTGTTGTGTTTATGTGCGGTCTTTTGTGTTTTATATATTCATTGTGCATGTCATGTGCTTTTTCCAGATTTGTAAAAACTTGTAAGAACATTCTTTGTGACATAGAATGGAAGTCTGTGGCAGTGATTATTCCCTAGGAGTATTTAAGCAGGCTTCAGGGGTATTTAGAAAGATAAAGTCTTTGCTCTGTTAAACCTATAAAACAAATGACAGTGATCTGGTCATTCAGTACCTTTTTTAAGTTGCAAGTGTTATTAATATGTGTAGGTCTCGTCTTCAATGAGCCCAAAGGAGCCCATGTCACCCCTCTCCTCATCTCTCTGCATTGGCTACCGCTCACTGCTCACATCAAGTTCAAGGCCTTGACACTTGCTTACAGATCTATCACTGGGTCAGCACCCTCCTACTTTCACTCATTCTTACGAGTCTACGCTCCTACCAAAAGCCTGCGATCACAGAAGGAACGAAGGCTTGTGGCACTATCACAGAGAGGCACAAAATCACTCTCCAGATCATTTTTGTTCACTACTCCATGCTGGTGGAATGATCTTCCTGCCTTCATCCGGAATGCAGAATCCCTGGCAATAATTCCTTCACTTCCTATCCCTCTTTCCTTTAAATCTCTCCCTTGTTATAGCATATGTTACTCTGAGCAATGTCTGAAACTTGTATTGTGAGCACTTATTGTGTCTAGTTGCCTCTTCAGGTTGACTCGCTTGTTGTATTCCGCATTTGTAAGTCACTTTGGATAAAAGCATCTGCTAAATGAATAAATGTAAATGTAAATGTAGGTGTTGTTTGTAGCAAGTTTGTTTTTACCCACAGCATCTTATTATTATTAATGATTCTAAATTAAACCAGTTTAATATGAGTTTAACATGAGCACATTTCTGGTTTTGCATCAGTGGAGGGGTCTTTAAGTTTCACGTTTTGGCTGTGGTGTCTATGTGTGTGTGGAAGGATCTCAGCTGGTTTGGCGTCAGATGGTTGGAGTAAATTAGTGGTGGCAGTAACACTTCCCCAGGGGCCCATACGTCACCCGGAGTGTTCAGGCCTAATGGAGCAGCCCTGGAGACACACAGCAAGTAACAGTGAGCAGCTCTGTGTCTGCGGGGCCCCTGGGATACACAAGATTACTCAACAGCTTTCATGAGTAAACAATCAATTAACTCTGCTAATGAGTAATATCCTCTGCTGAGCCGATGAGTCCTTCTGAAGCAGAACTTCTGGTGCCATTTATGAAGGTTATGGGCATAACATGTTAGATTAGACGAATGTTAAGAAGCTCACTTGAGTAAACAGAAAGTTTTAAACGTGATGCTGAGACACAATTTGTCCCGGAGATATTCAGAGAATAAGAACTGCTTCTGGTTACACTGCACACCAGTGTTTCTCTCTCCAAACATCTGAACCAACAGTTACAAAAACATTCATAAACTCTGATAATCATACTCATCTACTTTCCAGCAGTGCAGTAATCACCAGCCATCTCATTGGCCCTTCAGAATGCTCCACAGTCCCCCAGGGGGCCTTTATGTCTATGAGGTGTTAACAGGTCCCAGGGGATCCTGTCTGCCCTGCACAGACCCTCACAGTATACAGATGGTCCCCACAGACGGCACACTTTTCAATTACTGCATGTTGTGAAAAGACCATCCCTCACCAGTGCCCAATAACTGTGTGTGTGTGCCATTAGAATATCAATCTTGGTTGTGTGTCTGTATGTGGAGGCCATTTTTAGGCAAACGCCGCATGTGGTTGGTGCTGATTGATTCTGCTTGTTTGATGTGATGATAAATCATGGCGTGTGTTATGAGGCTGCAGTCCGATCTGTTCCGCCCACGTGTGTCTCTCATGAGCTGAAGGTCTGAGGCCACACACCTCAGCGTCAGGCCTGGCTCGCCTTAGTTAGAACTGCATTTGAATACTGCATTATCATTACAGCTGGGTGTGATGAGAGTTATTAATAAAACACTGTAAGAGTTTCACTTGTATCCCTTCTGTGATTTAACAAACAACTTAACAGAAAGTTTGTAATAGAAATTCTACAAGAGAATAATAAAGGTTTTGTGCCATACAGAAAGCAAGATGTGTGTTAATAGAGTTAGTGATTATGATCAAACATTTTTAATAAGAATACATACAATTAAATGTTATTAAAATTGTAAAAAAAAATTTAAAAACCAGTTTTTCTCCCAGCCTCCATCTGATCTGCTGAGATCATCACAACCTTCAAAAAACAACTGAAAACACAGACGCCTGACTAACCTCCAATGCTCTGTTTAATACAGAAACCAAAAAAGAAGAGAGCGATGTGGATACAGTAATTTGTAGAGTTGTAGTGTCTGTAAATTACTTATTTAGTTACATTAGCAGGGTTGCCAACTGTCCCGCACTTGGTTCATGCTCTCACTCAAAGAGCGATAATAGGATAAAATGTTTTCTTGTTATCTTATGCGTGTTATCGTGGTTGTATTTTGTCTTCAAATAATGGTATTACTTGTTTGTCCTTAAAGAAGTCTCTATTCTCTTCAAATCGTTATATATATATATATACATATATCAATTTTTAAACGTGTTCTAAAGACCTCTAACAGTCAGTGTCACTTTACAAATTAGTTTTGCTGTAGCAGTACTTGAAGTCATTTGGACTGGAAGTAAAGACTAGAAACAACATACGTTCACAATGAGTTTAAAAACAGATAATCAATTTATGTTAAGGGCATCTTACACCAAATTCTTAAAAAGGACCTCACCAAATTTTGGAATCACTGTACCATTGCATTGTGGAAAAATCATGCTTTTACGTGAGGATGAAGAGTAAAACCTTTACACATCACAGAGCGTCATCATCATTATCCATCTCAGCTGGACACTCAGATCACCCTCAGGTAACTTAATGTAACTGAAATAATCAATATAATTGATAAAAGTTACATTTCTGTACAGCATGCAACAATTATGTCTTTTTCTGGCTGGTTTATTATGTATTGACTTGAAATGATCCTATTTAAATTTAAAATTCCTATTAAATTTAGGGATTTCCTAAAATGATCTCTTTTATTTAGCTTAATTGTAACTCGTCTTCCTGTGTATTGAATGTCATGTGTTAAGAAACTGATTGTACCTTTATGGTTCTCCATACAATCAAAGACATGATTAACGAGTTAGTAAAGTCAGCACTGCTACTGTACAGGAATAAAACTCAATTTTATTGATTATCTGAATTACATTAACTTACCTGAGGGTGACAGGAGTACAGATGAGGAGGAGGATGACAATGCTCCTGTTTGTTCTTTCACTTCACATACTGATAACAATTCACTCCACTGAAGTCTAGTTCCGGGTCAGAGAGCTGTCTGTCAAAATCTCACTAGCCTATAAGAGTAAAGCACAGTCAGGCTCCGCCCAGACATGTGGCTTGTCCCAGAATGTTAAATGCAAATTTGCGGATTGAAGGCAGAAACTGTGAAAGCATACACGAAAGTTGATTTGTGAAAAAAGAAGATTAGAAAACAGTTTTAAAAAACGGTTTATTTGAAAACGTGCTACATTTCTGTCATCAAGTATTGTTTATTTTTGTTCGTTCATTAAAAAGTTAGCATTCATTTTTATTGGCACAAAATAAATGTTATACTTTACACTGCTTAAGACGCGTTTGCATTACACTGTAACTGACAGCAGGACTATGTTATTATACCAGATGAGAACTGAGGTGTTATCAGCCCACCTGCATTTAGTCATTCAGATGTTTTTGTATAGCAGCTGTTCTCTCAGGGTTTATACATATTTTTACAGCGTCATACATAAAGTTTATCTACATTTATATCTACAGTATAGTATATCTACATTTTTGTGTGCTTGGACAGGCACTAAAACATACAATACCATGATATTTTCATCATTAAACAGTAATTGTTTATATATGTACTATTTCAGAGTACAATTGTTAAGGTCTTTAGATGTCTCCAACATAATATTCTTTGAACTTTAAAGGATTCGTTAACATTATATACCTTTTAATTGTACTCCTGTAATGTGATTGGACAAGCAGCATTTCAAGAGTTCTAATATGTAGTTTTATTTATTTTAATTATTTATCAATTATTCATGTTAAATCACGGCTATAATCACATCATCAAGCTACTAGTGACAATTATTTTACAAAACGATGAAGGCTTTGCATTCATACCCTTTAGCTGTAACTATATATACAATATAGCACCTCACTATTTAATAATGCCACACTCCAAACTCTTGTACTGAATATGAGTGACTGTGTTTATGTTGCAGTGTCTATACAAAAGCACACAAATGTTTGTGTATGTGCTAAAACCACTTTACATGTAGATAGTCTGTGAATTATATTAAGATCACTATGTTTAAAATATAGTTTAGTCAATAAACTCAATAAACTAAACACATTTCTGCATGTTTTCTTGTTCTGTTTTTAAAACCATAATCATTTATCCCAAACTCTGTCCCATAATAAGCACTAAACTCTATGTGCATTAAATCTCCTCCACTGAAAGACATATCCTGAGGAAATCTAGGTCAGATACTTATCAGAAATATCATTGTTTTTCATAATTCATGTCAGTAAGATGGTCTTATCTAGGAAAGGGTGGGACACGCAGTAATCCTCAGGTCAAGATGTATTTATTGAAGATTAATAACAGAACATCAATCTCATCACTCTGTCTATGATTTTGTCATTTTGTCCAAAGTGGATCAGGGCCACAGACAGAGACAACGTCATTTTGAACAAGATGCCCCGCCACACACACACACACACTCATATATATACACAAATACACAAATGAAAGCATTAATGGGCTATGTAAACCACTTACCTACAGTGATGGCTTTAATAAAATGCATTATATAATATATAAGCAACACCCTCTTTACCAATTTGCATAATTTTGTTATATTGTTGTAGTATATTTTAGTTCGTTATGGTGACATGCATTACATGTGTTCTGTTTCTTGGTTTACAAGCAGCAGCACTCTGATTGGTCAACAGTGTGTGTGTGCTGCATTTTCTTCTTGTCTTTCACAGGCCATAAAATGCTGAAGAATAATCAAGTGGATCAGGAGGTTTTCCTTCTGTAACCAAATGGACGGAAGGAATATTGCATATGCAGAGTGGATGAATCCATCTCATTGTCCTAATGGAACTATCAAGAACACTGACAGAAGACTGAGACAGATAAAGAAACATTTCTCCAGAGGTAACAGTTCAGGGTTCAAGGTTCAGTCCTGATCTAAATTATTTATATCCCTAATAAGAGAGTGGATGGAATAGATTGCTCGTCTCTGACCTTGGTGTTCATTGAAAGCTCATCTTGATGTGGCATTCAGCAGGCAGGAAAATCTGCACCGACATACATGAAGAGAAGAAAGGTGTGGGGTGATGTGTGTGGAAGGGGCGGGGCTACGGAGGGGAATTTGTTTGCATTTCGTATGGAAATGAACAGGAACACAAGGGTATTTGAAGGACACTGAGAACAACAGCATAAAACGGGAAGACTCTGACTCTTCATATGTGAATGAATTTTTTCTTTTTAATTTAAGAGGTATAACACTAAAAGCAAATTATTAAACCATCTTTTTACGGAAACCTCATGTTTCAGACATTAATTAACCAAAAAACTGCTTTATAAGATACAACAAGCTGCAGAGTGACTGTATCCAAAATGTACTTAAATGTGTAACGTGTACTGTAAGTCGCTTGTCTGCCAGATGCATAAATGTAAATGTGGATGTGTGTTAATAGTTGTTTATGTTCCCGTTCAGTGGTTTATACAGTAACTGCTGAATTGTATTGTGTGTTAGACCACTCTGGATCACTCTATTGGCCTCTAATCAGCATTCAGATATTTCAATGTTATAATTTGGTGTATGATGACTACAGCAGATGACGTATGTGAGGGGAAAGAACAGTTTAAATATTTATGGTCACACATTATATGTAGTGAAATCTTGTTGAGTGCTCTCAGATGTCTCTGAGGTCTTTATTTCATAAGCTGAAGTGTGTGTGTGTGTGTGTGTGTGTTTACTGTAGATGAATGTTGGTCTTGTGTCAGTGATATTGATCAGACACATGCCAATCTCTGACCCTTAGATGACCAGAGAATCTCAATTCAATAGACTGAAGTGGCTGAGACACACACACACACACTCGACGGGTTCTGACCAATCCATACCAGGAACATGATTTCTACATTATGGATTGGCAGTCTGCTTTTGAATAGAATTCATAAGCTGCTGTGTGTGTGCATGAGAGACACTGGGCTCTGATGCTCAGTGTGCATTTGCTAATACATGATTGTTTAATAAATAACTATTAATTATGACTTATACCTAAAGAAACAAATTTGATATGATTCATATTTATATGATTAACATAGCTCAAACATAGCTTTTCAATTCACATTTAATATTTTGTCACTGCATATAAAGTGAGGATATGTTACAGAATATCTTACTGGAGAAAACAGCTCATTAAACAGCTTCCTTTTTGCATTGTTTCATATCATGTAAACGTTACTGAGAGTTCAAAGATTGAATAACTTTGTGCAGATACATTAAGGATTAGACTATAGTTCAATCAAGACATTTAAGTAGCTTTTATAAATGTGTCAGAAAAAACATTGCTTGTGCGCATCTTGAGACAAAACAACAGAACTGACATGTTTTAAGATACGTCAGTGCACGTTTCTGTCACTTACTGTGCAGTGATTTTTTGTTCGTGTGTATGTGTGTGTATGCTGGATGCTTTTGATGTGTCCGCTTGTCTCTAAACATTCATTATATCATGTTCATTGAATCATCAAAACAGCAGAAAAAGAGAATTCAGTCTTAATGGAGCCACAGAGACAGAGAGCAGCCCAACATTCAGAGAACAAACTGTGTGTGTGTGTGTGTGTGTGTGTGTGTGTGTGTGTGTGTGTGTGTGTGTGTGTGATCATGTTGACTGGAGAGTGTATAAGTGATGCATGTTAAATCTGAGCATGTGGATTATTATAATGTTTGGGAGAGGCACTCTGTTCATTTAATGTCCTGTGTGCTGATGTTGACGTCCCCGCAAAGACACATACACACACAACATACACACAAGCTTTTTATGAAATTACAAGGGCTCACATTTGCCATCATGCTTACAGACCCATGGGAAGGTTTGATATAAAATTCATATTGGGCACATTGTTGTATATTAATCTGTGCATACACATTTACAGCTTTGTTAAAGAAATGAGGCAGAAAAAATAATAAATACTTATATTAAAATAACACATTCAGTCACTCCAAACTCTCTGTCTGTGAAGGAAAAACATGATGTTACTACCATCATTTCTTTTCATCACAATATCAAACTATAGACATATTCAAGACTTCCATACACTGTTGACTCTCTACAAATAAAACAACAGCACAATATCTCAATACTGTATGTGCATCTTAAATCTGAAGTCATTTCTGTGGCACACGTGTCATGCAATGGCATTCAGTGAATCATAATAATAATAATAATAGTTCATGGGTAATTCACCAACAATGGCTTAATTATATTAGTTTGTATATTAAAGCTGAACTAGTAGAAATTATTTTAACATAGAAATATTTCAGTTTTGAGACCATTTTAACAAACAAATCTAAAACCAAGTACTTTTGACTGATAGCAACATTGTTTCCACGCTTTCAAATCAATTCCTACAATCCCATTAAAATTGTGAAAGATAATAAAACACATTATAAATCGAATGATGAAGAATTTTATTATGCAATAATTAAAAAAGAACTTAAAAATTTAGAGTATATGAACTTAATATATTGTTAAAGAAATTCTTGAAAATCTCCTGGTGTTGCGGAAACATTTATAAACTGCATTGATTTTAATTTCATTTGTCATAAAAATTCTTGATCTAACTGAAAAACAGAAATGGATTGTGTTACAGTATTTTACACCATGGACAAACATTCAATACATAAATCACTTACAGCAGCTCACAAAGGCACAAAATGACAGCGAAACAAATCTGCTTCTGTATTAAATAAAATGATTTTTTAATCATGAAATGTCATCAGATCATCAGATCAATACTGAGCAGAACTGTATGAGACAGTGTGTGAAGGATCAGTGGATATCTTCTGATTCTCTGGGCTGTTTCTTGTATGAAGGGGTCAAGGGTCAGTGTAGGGCTGCTGGTCTTTGGCCTCTCACTGCCACATGTAATCCAACATATGCTGGCTGGATTTTAGCATCAGATCTGGTGCTTTAGAGCATTAGGATTAGTCATTTCTTTTATCAATCGAGAACTGTGGCTGACCAGATTATAAGGAATCTCAAGGACTTAAATGTCACCAAGAGTTTTAATGAAATATCAGGATGACAGTTCGAATTATGAAGCTAAAAATATTAAAGAGGTAAGAGATGTGTGTTAAAGAGCAGTAATTCTGCTTCAGTTTAAACACTTAGACTCTCTCTGTATGAATACTGTAAACTACAGTTTTCATCACATTCAGATCTGAACTAGATTTTGACATGTTCTAAAATACAATGCGAGTGCTGCTTGCCTCTGCAAAATTCTCCAGTATAAAGCTCAAGCGTTGCTCTGTGGTTGCTGGAATGTTCAGAAAGGTTTTTAATGTTGTTACAGCAGGTGACAATGTACATCTGTGGGATTGTTTTTTTTCTGTTGTATTATCAGAAATGAGATGATGTCCCTCCTGGACCTGCAGCAGGTGTCATTGATTCACACAGCACAAAGTAAAGGCTGTGAATCTAGACAGGCACCTGAGTGTAAAAATGTTGTTCCAGATGTATTCTCCCCTGCACAGATTGTTCATCCAATCTTTAAAAAGACGGATTAAAGGCAAAAAATACTTCAGTATCTGCAGGGGCTTCTGGGTTAAAATGACCTTGCAGGAAACAACAACAGTCGTCTTTATGTGCCATATTACAGCATGTGTTATAAAGCATTTTTATGAGCAGGCAGTTAAAGCAGTGGTAGAGATCCACACACATCTACAGCAGCTCCATTTGAGGGCCATATCTCTGCAGGGTCACTCTCCACTGATATGGAGGCCACTGCATGTGACTCATGTGTTGGCTTCACCTTGGGTTCTCAAACACAGTTACACCGTGCTCCTCCACATCTGCTCACTCTTTACACTCTTCCATGAATTATGGGGTGTTGTTCTGAGGGTTGGTTTGGGAATGTGGAGGTTCTCGCCAATGATGCAGATTTTTCTTATTGGTTAGATGACACTAAATGTAAATGTTGTGTCGCTGAATTTCCATAACTGCTCTGAGTGGTTGCTAGGGTGTTGTGAGGAGTTTTTACTGTGGTTGCTAGGGTGTTGCTTGTAAGTTAGGCAACTAATTTCAGGGGATCACTTATTTTTTACAGCCTTCACTTTAAGTGATGATTCTGTCTTCAATAAAAATGAGAAATGTTCAGCTGCTGGTGTGTTAACGGTTTAGTTCATGTTGTTTTATACTTCATCTTTCCCTCTCCATGTCTCCACTGTTCTCACATATTCTCCTTGTGGGCTCTGACAGCCCTCCAGCCTCCTTATTTCACACTATGGATGTAAGGCCGGGACTTATTGATCACATCATAAATTACCCATGAGTCTCTGCTCTACCATGCCATGTGCAGGATTCTGGAGAAGGCAGAAAAATAAGAGACTTTCTATCTGGCTCCTTCAAATTGTTAATTAAATTCAAATCAATTGCCCTGCATCTATCAAAGCCCATGTGTAGCCCCACTCTGAGAGATCAGTGTTGAACACACAGCAGGATCCAGATTGTTCAACACTTCATTCATTTAATATAAAATGTTTGTGCTTATTTTTTATTTCTGTGTGTTTACATATATCATATTATATTATGTTAACGCAATAGGCCACAACCAATCACCAGGCCCCAATCAGTCAAGCCCCTCCTTCAGCCAATCACGACGCACCAGCACACCTGAGTAGTGATCAGGTCAGCAGATATAAGCATGCAGGGGCAGCTCTCACTGTCAGTCTCTTCAGCTGAAGGGCAAGCAAGGAAGCGCCCCTGGTTTCTCCTGCGTGTCTTCTCGTCTCCTGTGTCTTCCCTGCTCCAAATCTGTGGATAATAGTCATGGAGAAGTAAGGTTTCTGTGAACAGACGAAGTTTTCAACACAACAGTATCAGATAAAGGGTCATAACCTTTTTTATAAGCTGTTTTACATGAGAGCTCGACGAGGACCTCTGCTGGTGAAAGTAGGGAACGCATTTCACAAAAATGTTTCACAACCGTGATGAATGCGTTGGTCGGAAGCAAAAAATAATACATGTGTAGATGAATATATTAGTGAATCAATATATTCATTACATCATAACGATCTGTTCAAACATTTTCCCTGTTTGTTTATTAAAAATAAACAAATGCAAGTGCATGCACACACACACATATATATGAGCGAGAGACTGCGTTAACATAATTGACAATTACAAAAGCATGTTTTAATATTTAAATATTTAATATTAGTAAGTATTTTTCTAATGTTTGAGAATTAACAGCTGAATAAAAGAAAAGTTGGTTTTCACGCTGGCTGTTGGCTACAGCTTGGACAGAGGATCTGACACTGTCATGCTTCACACAGAAATGCCTTAACATGTTGAAGTATTATTATTATAATCCAGCTGCTGGGAGCAAATCAAACACTGAACCTGGAAAAGGGTCTTTTCTCTCTGTTGTATTGAGTCATATGTTAGTGCATGGACCATTCTTGTAAAACATAATAATAAATACATGTTAAAAATCATGGTAACCCAGCAAGTGGTGCACTATAGGCCTTTCTCCAGCATTTTCCAGCTTATTACACTACTTTCTGAGACAATGTATGAAAAATCACATGTTGGGGTGAGGATAGGTTGAGATGTATTGGAACCATCTGCTGATAATAGCCGGTGTGCCTTTACCTAGTCTAGCAAGCAAGCTTAATTACTGAATAAAAGACTACAATTAATGATGCAATTAATAATGCTAACACGAACGGGACATCTCATTTGGCCTTGGGTGCATTAGGCTGCTTGGAGGAATGATATGAAAGATGTGAACAAAACCGTTGCCTATCGCATCTGTCAAAATTCAATGCAGCAGTCATTACTTTCAATCATCATTCACTTACCTGTTTAACTGTGTGTACGCCAATTAACTTCACCCACCTCTACGATTTACATCTAAAGTGTTTTAAAATGGTTACTTTTGCAAAAACTCATTTCCCTCTGAAAGCATTTTGTCTTTTTTCACATGAGTGAGATTTATTAATCGCAACCAGCAGGCTGACTACAGCAAATCAACACAATTACAGCAGTCATGGCCTTCCAAACAGACTGCCCAAACTCCATAAATCCTCATCCACTAAAACGAACACAGAATTTGCACTTGAACTGTAAATAAAGATAGAGGATGTGAGTTCCTGATCACATCTTTTGGTTCATTTACTGTAGGCTTTAGAGTTACAGTTACTCATGTAATTTACACTGGACCTCTGACTGTATGCTACTACTGTAGGCCTCTATATCAATACTGCTTACACGTAAAACCCTTAAAGTGTTGAATACAGCATCAAAAGCATCTTTACTCCTAATTGCAAATGTAAATGCTAGAACATGAGTGACATTTATATTGCAATATTCCTGAACATTTTCTACCTCCAATTAAATACATTTGTCACTATTTTAATGTTGAATTATTAACAGTTATTAGTTGTAACAAACTTTTTTTATTTGTTGTATGGTATTATGGTTTAATTCTTTATTTTTCTGGAACTGTTAAGTTATGGTTAAACCTATGGTTAACAATGTTTATCAGATCTGTTTCTCTATTACATGCAGGGACATCACATATATAACATGCAGGGATCAACTCTTTCCACAACTGATTGTTACTTTAATTGTATTATTGTTTAATCATAACACACACAAAATTCCATCACATCATCAATGGGCTATTAAAAGTTTATAGTGTCAGGTGTTTATTCTGTGGATAAAATAATTTTACCATCCAAAATGAAGGTTTCTCCTGTATAATTATTCAGGCATGATTATTTGTACATCCATGTATGTTTTCCCCACAGTATGACTTGTCACAGATTTTTTCTATTTTCACTTTTTCAAAAGGACAAGCAAGAATCGTATGCAATTCGTTTTAATGAGCTGTTCAAAGAGGTCAAGAAATCTGTTTGTGGTTGTTGTCATTAATTCATGTGTGGCACAAAAATGTTCCTCCTCTTTTCCAGTCTCTCACTCAGATGAAGTGGATGGCATGTTCTCTTGTGCAGGAATGTTTGTGTTCACCTTACTCATCTGTGAAGATGTATAAGCCTACTCAACTGGTGAAAGAAAATGCACCCAAAGTGAAATATGTACATGCTCAAATTTTTACCCACTTTATTGACTTGGTGTGGCTACTCCTTTTAGACCCAAAAATATTTTATGTATGTGTATTTATATACATGTGTATGTGTATTTATATATATATATATATATATATATATATATATATAAGAAAAGCCCAGAGATCCTCTTTTGTATCGAGGGACAGGAAGCATGGGAGTCTGGCGTGGGAGTCAAGGCTACAAGGGTTTGTTGCTTCCTGGGAACATCTGGCCTGCAGTGTAGGGCTACAAACTTCTAGCTTGAGGTTACGGAGGTTTATATCTATATAGATATGCACAGTTAAACCATTTCAAGCTGGTCAATCATTATAACATTATAGTTTGACGCCTGTGAAAGACACTGATTTATTTCTCATTGTCATTCTGTTAAAGAGGATTTAAGTGACATTGTATTTCATTTCAAATAGGGTATATTCTTATTTTTTGTATTATATTCGTATAATCTTTTACTATTGCCTTCTGTTGCGTTGCTTTATTGAACCCATTATCTTATTTAATTATGTATATAAGACTTGAAAGACAAATATTTAACTCCTTAGTCTTTGTTAAATATACCATTAGGACAAATACTTACCCTAACCCTCAATACCATAGCTGGTTCTGTTACTGGGCTTACACACACACATATATATAGCATACATTACTAATTTCTTTTATAACAGCTGTTTAGAAATAGTGTTGACTTAGTAGAGGAGGCATTAGAACACAATAACAGTTTCTCATTACATATGTATCTTTCTATCTTTCAGGAATCTCTAGTTACCCTTCAATGTATTGCGGTTCTTTGTGGCATCGCTGCACTTCTTAGAGACAACCCCTCAGATTGTTTGTAAATGGCTACAATGAAAGATTATGAAAAATATGTTGTTGCTTTTTATGGGGTTAGTGAATGTGTCATTGTGTTTGTTGTTTTTGTCAGTATTTTGGGTACAATCTTGATATTTATCTTGATGTCTGCAACAAGCTGTGTCTGTGTAAGATATTTATTTATTTATTGTCTTCAGGATTCAGTTATGAAAGCAACTTTGAGCACATTCCTGTTGGCATATCAGCAGACATGGAGGTATTGTAATGGATGAGATCAGAAACCTGCCGTTTGTCTCTTGTTTGGACTGAATAAAGAACACATTCAACTTTTTACCCAGCAAGTTATGCATGATCTGGGATTGAAATATTTAACGTGTCACTGCAGTTCATGTGACCATTACTGAGACACCATGGTGATGTAAAGTAAGGAAAACATACAAATTCTTTTCCACCTTTTAATTAACTTCTGATTTTTCCAATTCAGTAATCAAAATCATTATTCAGATTTGTTTAACATCCTAAACACATTTCAGTTGGATTGTTCTGAATATCAGCATTGCTTGATGATGTATGCTGACAGATATATGTTCATTAAAGCTGGTTTAACCACAGCAGTTATCGTCTCATTTCAGAGAGTTATTCTGGGGTTATCTAGTTCATGTGCCTTTATCTTTTGACACCATTTTAATGCAGGAATTTTCATGTTTCTCTGTTGATTCAGCTGTTTTTTATTTCAGTGATAACTTGTGTCAACAAGTGAACATGCCAAAGAAGCTTATTAATAAAAGCAAAAACATTTTATGTGTTGGGCTTGGGTTTATTGCTCGGCTTAGCAAGCAGCAACAAATGGTGACGTTACATCTTTATAACCACGCCGCAGCAACCAGTTACAGTATCTTAGCAACCACCTCTTTGACTTCCATTTAAAAAGGTGAGAGGTATCAGAATATCGTACAGACAAGTGGACGGCCTCTTTTGAATCAGACTGGCAAGTAGTCTTTAATAATTACCATGAAAACTGTCCAGCCATGCCCTAGCAACCATTTAGAGCAGCCTAGCAACCAACATGAATCAGCTATATCTCAGCAGCAGAACATCACAGAGACATGGAGTCGGCTCTTTTGAGCCTTTCGTCTATTAGTAATAGACGAAATTAACTGTCTAGCTACCCCCGTGTATTAAAATGAATTAGCCATGTCTCAGCATTAGAACATTGTAGAGACATGGGTGGGCTTATTTGACTTGTGCTGTCAGTGGGCTTCAGGTATTGCCCTGACAACTTCCTGACCACACCCTAGCAACCATTTAGATCACCCTAGCAACCTTATATCATCATGGAGAAGCCATATTTTAGTACATCTATCATGCAAACATCATGCTAAGTCATGCTAGAAACATGCTAAATCGTGTTACAATCATGTTAGTCATCTTTAAACATGTTAACTGTTGACATATTCTGGAGTTTTGCCATGGCAAGCACCACTCACATTTTCTTCAAAATGTACCTATCTAGTTCTTTCTATTGTTCAAGATATTCATTACATTTTTTCATTACATTCATTACTTACAAGAAATGTAAGTAATGTATCACTGCATGTCCCCTGAAGTTTTGAAACATTAAGCAAGGTAACTGGTGACTTTACCAGTTACCATATGGGTGAAAACTAAGTATATTACTGTACAAAATATTACTATATACTCTATAAAACATTACTGTAGCTTTAACGTTTTAAGTCAGCTTTACTGGAACTTGTTTAAGTGGATTACTGTCACTGTTCCTCAAATCACAGATAAACTTATTTTAACTCTGTCATTAATTACTCGCCCTCATTTTGTTTCACACTGGTAAGACCTTTGTTCATCTTCACAAATTAAGATATTTTTAATGAAATCCAGAAGCACTCAGACCACCCCCATTGACAGCAACACAAATACCACTTTCAAGGCCCAGATAAAGACATCATTAAAATTGTCCATTTGACCACAGTAAATCAACCTTCATTTTATGAAGCAGTGAGAATAACAAAAATAATAACTTCATTCAACATTTTCTTCTCTTCTGTGTTAGTCTATGACACTTGTTTCATGAGAACACCACAGCGCATGCGTGTAGTTCTAAAGGAGGATGCTACGTTGTGCTATAAAATCAGTGGAAGTATATGAAATTACCTCATTAATATAGCCAAGCAAATGTGTGTGTGTTTGTGTTTGAGTAGCATTTGGCCATCACCTCATGTTAGCAGCAGCTCATGTTGAGCAGATGATATTGGTACTTGTGTTCTGCTTAAGAAAACCACTGAGATTACAGCAGATAAGACATCAGCACAGAGATTACACAAACACACACACACATACAGCATCAAACATTTACTCACACTCATACACACACACAGTATCAAACATTTACTCATACACACACACATACACACATACAGCATCAAACATTTACTCACACTCATACACACACACACACTCACAGACAGACACACACATACAGAAACAAACATTTACTCACACTCATACACACATACAGTATCAAACATTTACTCATACACACACACACACATACACACATACAGCATCAAACATTTACTCACACTCATACACACACACACACACACACTCACAGACAGACACACACATACAGAAACAAACATTTACTCACACTCATACACACACACACACTCACAGACAGACACACACATACAGAAACAAACATTTACTCACACTCATACACACACAGACACACACACACACTCACAGACAGACACACACATACAGAA
>JAZGTH010000068.1:7240000-7267500 GCA_036877525.1 Chromobotia macracanthus
GCTTCATTCATTTACAGGAATATCTCCATCTGATCATCACTGCACTCATAAACCAACAAACAACACACAAATTCACCTTTGTATAAGAAAACAAAAATTATAAAAGAAATGTCAATGTTTCATAAACAGCAGAAAACTTCCTTATAATGACAGACTGGTCTGATGAGGTGTGTGGCTGTTTTATTTTCCAGTAAATAAACAAGAAGAAAAGTCAGTTTAACACCTGGAAAGCAGGACTTAAAAAGGACTTAAAAATGACTGCATCAGTGGCTTTATAGATAATATCTTTTGCATTAAACCTCCCTCTCACGTCCTAACAGAGGAAAAGGTACATGAAGTTGTGTTGTGCAGCTAATCACGGCATTCAATCAAGTGTTCAAAATATGACTTGTTGTGTTACTTAGTGAAGTTTTGTTCGGCTTGACTAATGCAGTTAGAATACAAGACTGTGCTATGAACTATTCAATGTTTGTAACTATATAGAATGAGAAGGTGACATCAGCAATGCAATGCATGTTGGGACTTCAGGACACAGCAGCTGTGATGTAAACTGCGCAGAATTGGAAGTAGATGTTTAAGTTTGTATTATACTACTAAAAACACATTCAGATTTACCTAATTTACTGCCTTAACCACACTTAAGACCAGCATGGAAAACATCTCAAATGGATTGTTATGAAACTATAAAACGTTATCTATGTATGAACAGCATATCCTGCATTATCAGCGTTACTCACGTAACGCAGGCACCACCTATTACCATAATAATGACAAAAAGTACTTCCATTCTCTTTATCTGTGTATCAAAAGTTAAACAGAAAGAAACCCACTGCATCAAACCCACTGTTTATTGTTACTGTAATGTCCATATTCTACAACAGGTGTAAGATGTAAAGCAGTGGTGTGACACTCAAACATTACAAATGCAGATATCAAGGCAATAAGAAAACAAGTTAAATAAAAACTAAAATTGAAAACCTAGCATACCTTAAAGGTTCTGGGTTTCTGCACTGCAAATACAACAGGAGTAAATCGTAACAAAGTATTAAGAACACAGATGACAAGGCTTACTTAACAATATAAGTAATCTCTTTGTGTTCATGTAGATTGAGCCTGTCGATTTTCTCTAATAACTTTATCTTTTTAAGATTTTTGTTATACCACCTGTTATCATAATGAATGACAGAAAGTACTTCAGCTCTCTTTATTTACATCAAGAGTTGGCTCTTTTGCTTCCCTGTTGAGCTTTTCTCTATATAGAATCTTGCACTTCACACATCATTGATCATTATTGTTTTTCTCTGTTTATTGTCATTGTGTATTAATGTTCTGATGAGTGTGTCCTAAAGCCTGACGCCCACTACCCACAATGCAATGCACAATAAGCTCTATTGGTTGCTTCATGACACAAGTTACTTCCGCATTCAATTCTTTCACTGGAAGTCTATAGGAATGCCATAATTCTTTTGTAATGACTCTGTATTTAATGTACCCTATAAATAAAATTAAAAAAAACATATATATATATATATATATATATATATATATATATATCACACAGATTTTAATTTTGTGAAAGAGGGCAAACCATGTTTTGTGTACCATTACTAGTAAAAAATGTTTGAAAAGCTACAAATCACAAGAAGTGTTTCAAAATGAAATTGCCTTTGCAGGTCTCTGTCTGTTGTTGATGTTGAATGTTTCATTCCAAAGGCACACATCCAACATATGAGCAAGAAAGGCATATGAGAACGGAAACCTGTTGCTGTGGATACAGTGAAATTCAAGAGGTGAGAAATCGCTTTGAGGAAAGTCAGCTTGCAGTTGCAAAGCTCTCACACGGCTGAATCATTAGAGGGCAGATAAGCTTGCAGAAATAAATTGCTTTTGTTTTGAGTTGCTGGCGGTGGGTGAGGGGGGATGAAGGAAGATGAGAGTCTGGGGTGGAGGGGGGGCTGTTGTAGTGATGAGAGTCTCTGGTGCACCATTTTTCACAGCAGACAAAAACATTTGCCTGGATATCAATTTAAAGGCGCATGCAGCGTTCCCCTCATGCCCCGCCATCCATCATCCACACCTCACTTGCCCCACCACCTACACGTCCTCACCTTCGCTCTGTTGCAGGGTGAGCTGTGCTGGAGCTTGAGGCGGGGCGAGCGCTGCTGAAGGCCAGTCTTCTCTCATTATGCTGTCGACTGAGACTCCACCCCATGTCGAGCCCTTATTGGCACCTTCGCCAACAGCCCCATCAGTCATTGCAGAAGCATCATCCATCAAGCCTGGCGATCAATAGCAGCCATGCATTCATCATGCTGAGGCACTTATGGTCACGTGGTTTGGGGGGGTTGGACCACAAACTCTTCAGTGTCTCCATCTGTAGGTGTTTCACAGGTGAGTCATTATAGTAACATTTAAGTATTAGCAAAGTTCATACCTTAAATAATTCATGAAATCAAAATCTTTGCTTAGGGCTATTAGTTTTGAGACTCTGTATAAAACCACCTGCCTCTGATTCATCTAGTTTTTGACGTGATTCCAGTATGTAAATTAAAGCATATGCTCACTGTAAAGTAAAACACAGTTTAGAAGTCTTGCTGTCACCTATCAGCCAGCAAGAACACACTGTCTCTGAACAGTTGACAGACATGAGCGACGCTCCTGTGATTTCCTCTGTGACGCTCCACCCATGTCCCTGTCACTCTGGGACGTCAGTTACTGGCAGAACTGCACACTTTCTCCCGACAGCTCATAAGTTCTCCAGCTCATCCAACCTTTGGGATGATGCTAATGCTCAGGGTTAGCAGCAGCTGTAACTCATATTTACATTCTGTGTTTGTGTTTTTACATCAAGCCTAAGCGGAGAAATAAAAACAGCTAATGTGCAGTTCTTATCTGAAGATTTGCTAAGTTAAATATGCTACACTTACAGTAGTTACTTTGCTCTTATGTTTTAAAACATTAGAAGATAAAGCTTCTGAACAGGCAAAATGTTGGGATATAAAATGTTAAAAGTATTAGCATGCAAATAATGGTAATATGTTATTCTGTCCACCAAAGCAGAATACATATGTTAATATTGCAGTTACATACAGAACTACATACTATTACAATTACACAAAGAACCAGGAAAGAATTCTATATAAGTGTTTTATTCTCCAGTGTGAGAATGTGAACAACTTACTTAACAACTTACAACTTACTTGCCCATGTCACCATGTGAATCAAAACATTGCTGTGAACTGACTTTTAAAATGCCTGTGTGCCTACTGTTCATTCATTTTTCTATTTAGATTACTGTGTCGCAGTGATGTCACAGTTACAGTAATGTACTGTAAACCTCTGGGTCGAGTTTGTTGAGGACCACAGCTGCACAATCTCAACAGTGCTTTTAACACCAGTAACAGAACACTGCTCTCTGGAGCAGGTGGAACTTGCCGTTTAACCTCAGCTCTGCTTGCGAGTTGGAGACGCTTGGGGTGAAGGTCAGACAAGAAGCTCCATGGCCACACCTGGACCAGGTGATGGGCAGGTCGATGCAGGTCAAATGTCACTCTCCAGAGTGTCACCAGAGTTCCATCTGCCTGTGGCATGGGTAATTCAAAACCAGCAAAACACTCTTTGTCACTACCTAACTAGAACAAAACTGCCCTGCTAGTTAAAGCAACACTAAGATAACAGTAGGACAACAAATCTCAAATTGTTTCCCAAAACAGAACAATTCTGAAAAATAAAATGCCCTCTTTGATTTGTAGATAATAAGGCAAATTATTTTAGCCAATAATGTAAATACTGTAAATTTGACTTTTGTATAAATACAAAATGTAGATAAATGTTTGTTTAATATAACCACTTTGTGTTATATAAATTATTCTGTCTTTTTTATTTAAATGTTTATATTTCTTGAAATGTTTTTGCACCTTCTAATAGTTGTATGATGGGGTCAATGATGTATATGATGTATTTATGCTTATTGACCTTGAACACTTTACAACCTGCTGCTGTACACTGATAAATATTTCATGGCACTCCTGTCCGTCGCTCCAGACTCACACAGAAACACAATGGCTCTCCATGCAATGTCTCCACAAAGGCTGGATGTAAGAGGAGCTTACAGGGAGATAATGGTGCAACACTATTAATAATAGACACATGCATGTAATCTCAAACCACCAAAGGCCAGAGACGTTCAGCGTGACACCTGAGAAGAGGCTGATAATAGAGCAGCAGAAACTGTGTTTGGCCTCAGGTTTTGATCTCCTTTAAATCTACAGATGGAAAGTTTGATAATTCCTTGCTTTGGCAAGTTTATTGTGATTTGGCTGTGACATTACATAAAATAACTTTGATTGTTAACATTATCTGCAGAAAACACAGTATATGTGAAGCTTACCTGTGTAAAAATCACTGCCAGGGGCGGGGTGATTCTGTATGGCTGTAAAGGTGTTATGGATGGTTTTAAAGGCACTGTTATATGGTTACTAGACTGTTCTGAGGTTTTTCTATGTGGTTACAGATCAGAAGAGCCCACACTCTAGCCTCTATGATAATCTAGTCTACATGTAAATCAAACTGAGATCAAACTGTAGCACTTTAAATGTCTAAGAGTTGAGTCTGTCAAAAACTTGATCTCTGGGCCTCCAGTGAGCAAATGTGACAAAAACCCCAAAAGTCTATTAATTGTTAGTGGTGATGAAGTCTGTTCTGCTTTTGTTCTACAGCATGTTAAACATTTAGGTCTGTGGCACAAACACTGCAGGACAAGTTAAATACTGAAGTTTAAGAGTTTTTCTTAATCTCCAACACTGAGCTTACCTTAAATAATAACAGGAATGTTTAATGACAAACAGCAGTAACAAAGGATCACTGAATGTTCACTAACCGTTTATACAATAAACGGTTTCTCACCACGAGTCAACCTGGTTGTGTCAGGACTGACATGCTTGTTTCTTGTTTTTTATTAGTAAGAGAAACAAGGTGTGACGTGGAGATCTCCGCCTTCCCTGCATGACCTTTTAATAGGAGGCCGGTTGGTAAGTGAATTTCGGGAATCTCATAAACACAAATTTCCGTCAGTAATCTGCTGACAGAGAGTGGAGAAATATTTCAGGAAGGTGATCAATCAGGTGCTTAAAGAGCTTCATGTCCACAGTGGACTTAATGCAGTGCAGCCCCCGTCATTTCCATAAATATATAATATATATAATTAATATAACGTTAAACAAAAACATAAATAAACAAAAATGCTAATATAAAAAACAAGATTGAAAATTACAGAGTTGCAATTTTAGTTTCTTTTTAAGCATCATTTAGTAGGAGCCTTCAAGTATGTGACCAGATATTTTTAGTTCCCTTTTGGTCAGTCGCTCAATGTTGTGTCAATGTTGACACTAGGGGGTTCACTCTTAAAAGCCTCAATCACCTCTGATCTTTACACAACAGGCCAATGAAAACTGGCGACTGGCATTTGCCTGTAAAGTCTTAAGTGTCAATGTCCCATTCCCTCCATCAGAGAACAAGGGTTACATACGTAACGAGACGTTATTGATAATTGTAGGTCTTGATGATTGATGTTGAAGATTGATATGTTTGATGAACATTTTCCATAAAGTGAACAGAAATCTGTTTGCCTGATGAATTCAGGCATTTGATGTGTTTAAAACTAGCTCTTCATGCTATGTTTTGTTCGACAATACTTTATCTAATATATAGTATCTAATAGCTCTCGCTCATGGGATTTCTGCCTTTATTGTGATATTATATAATAAAAAAGTGTGACAATTTTTTACCCTGATAATGGAAAAGTATACTGTAAATGTACTGTACTTTACTGTATGTTTCTGTTTAGGTGTTTAATGTGCGTGAAGGTCATACAGATAAATCCCATTTACATGTGTGAGGCTCTTGAATGATTTTGTCCCGCAGGTCAAGACGAGATGCTTTTTTGCCCATAATTCCAGAAGTGTTACACATAGTACTGAATACACCGTCAAATCATTCTCCAAACTCACCACACAGAACTAATGAAAAGCTGAAGAAGCAACTGATTTTCCACACTTTCATTGATGAAATTATGTGCATTATCACCTGTGTGAAGTTTATTAGTGTTGGTGCCGACACCCCTGCTGGTGAGATCTCATACTGAAACTTTGAGTAACCAAACCTGCTCTCAAAATCTTAGCCAATGACATGTGAGAGTGCTTGATGTAATGGGGGCAGGTCACTGGCTTGCACTCCTTAACCCCTGACCTTTGAGCTCAGGGTCCACAGAGGTATGTCTTTCACTGGGACATTGGAGATGTGTTTTGGGCAGGTTAAAGGAAGAGTGGTAAGCAAGCTGGGATCCGTTTGTACCCGCTGTAACTTTAATGGGCCTGATAAAGATGGATCCCATGACTTTGTGATGGATTAAGTCACAGACACCGGCGTGGAAACTGATGCTCTTATCTTAGTTTATTAAGGCCAGGTTGTGGTTCACCACACATTTAGGTTGTGGACATTAACATTAATGAGTGACCAGAACACTTTCTATCAGGCCAATGCACAGCAGTCCTGCTCTGAGCTGCTCACACAGCTTCCAGATACAGCTTATGCTGTATCCACAGCAACTGTATGAACTGCATATTACATTTATTACAATACAAACAGCAACCTTTCTAGCAATCTTGTCAAAAAATCACTTTTAACTGAAGAATAGAAAGTAATATTTTAATAATTAATATTACCACACAAATGCTAGTTTATATTATATTTTATATATTTTATATATTTTATAATGATGAGTGTAAAAATACAGAAATACTTTTGAACAGATTAAAACATTTTAACGTGTACTGGAAAACATTAAGTCCATCAAACTGGACTAAAACTGTTTAAATTGTTTTCCAGCAGCTGTGCGAGGGACGTCTGGGCCTTTAAGAAGGGTTAGGGCTAATTTATACATTGTTCCAGTAAAGATTTTGATATTCAGCATACGCAAATACTGTGAATGACTACTCACATAAATCTGCATGTTTCAGTCTCCGCTGGTGTTTTTGTAGAAGCTCAATGTTTGTAAATGAACAGAGGTGAAATGATAGATTTTACAGCATAAATGTGCCACAAGTACATAACTCAGCTAAGGCGCTTGTGCTTGACCCCAGCTATTGCCGATAGGGCAGGTCTGAGAATCAACACAGCAAATGACCCTTGTTGACCTCTGTGGCCAGTAAGGCTAATAGTGTTGTGGGGCTGAAGCAGAGCCCTTAAGTCTTACCTGACGCTAGTCCTAATCCACTTCAGTTCAACTGAACTATCCCTACAGAGGAAAACAGCACAAGGTTAACTGGTAAATTAATCAGGATGTTTTTTCATGAGTGAATGCACACATCTCTTTGACTGGGGTGGGCTAGTAAGACACCACCTGCAAAAAACACCCTAGAAACCACCCAGAACGCCTTAACAACAGCATAGAAGTGGAAGCTGCTTACAAAACCTCTACAGGGTTACTGCAGTTCTTTGCAATGATATAAATACAGGGAGAAATATCCAAACTATTTCACTAAATGCAATAGTTGTTGTATGCTGAAAAGTTGTTGTATGTTTTTGTACTTCAACCAAAGCCAAAGATGCAGAATTGATTTTTTGTCCACCTTCCAGAAACAAGAAAACAAACAAAGTTTATGCTTTAAAAATAGCCAATGTTCATAGAATGTTTCTCTGTTTCCACGTGGGAATGGATGGGTATCTAGAATTGGCTTCGTTTCTTTGCCTCAAGTAGCAGAGCATCCTGACCTGTTGTATCATGTTACTGTTAGTGATTAGTGATTAATCTAGTTAAATACTATTAGTTGTTGCTTTTAAATAGTGATTCAGATGTATGTTCACTGAAGTGAGTTTTTCATCGAAGCCACAGAACAGAATGACTGTCTTAAAACCTCACGTGTGTGACTGTGGATTGGGGTTAAAGATGAAGGCTGCTGGTGTTAGTTGATGGATTCATACGTTAAGTCCTGCTGATCTCTTCTTCTGCAGATCCCCATCACTGCAGCAAGTGGTAAAGCTGATCTCAACACACACATACACAGCTGCTGTAATGGCACATGCACAGCACATACACGTCTGTATGGATACACACAAAAACATTGAGATCATGATGCTATGATGAGGTTTGTAGCTCAAGACATTCAATACAGGCCTCAGATGTTTCTTTTAAAATTAACAATACACACAAATGAGACTTGCTGACATGAGTATAGAGCTACAGAGTCAGTGTACCATAGAAAAAGGAGCTCATTCAGTCTTCAGGAAATTTGAGGAGAAATCTTTGAGTTCATACTGAGACCTCTGACTTTGCAGACTTATATATTGTGTAGATTATCACTGGTATATTGGTGAATCTACACACTGAGATCTGGGAAGCACTTAGGACCCTAACATCTCCAGTTGTTCTCCAATATATGCATTCTTGTGGTAACTTTGAGGTATAATGGTAAGCTAACAAAATGCTCTCCTTTCATGTAAAAATTAGCTTCTACCATATTTATTTTTACAGGCCCAAAACTTATCTTTTTGTACCTTGTACTGTTTCTCTACAACCACTAGTTACATATTTATATGTCATTCTTGTTAATTATTTTATTAGGCCCATAATGGAAAACCCTTGTGTGGGTTTTTTTTTTTTTCTTAAGTAAAGTCATGTATTGCTGTGCTGTTGTAATGTGTTGTTTGGTATGGTTTTCTCATTTGGTTCTGTTTTTCTCCTGTTTTTAATGAGCATGGTTAAATGGCTGGAGTATGAGATTGCTTTGTTGTTGTTCCTGTGCCACTTTATTGGGGCCCAAGCATTTAAAGTGCGAAGTCGGCCATTTTGGATTTTCTGAAAAAGCATTGCCATAAACTTTTAAATGCTCCTAAAGATTTCATATGCCAAGACATTGAAGATTCGAAGTTGCAAAGGATTTTTGATATTTTGAACAGTGTTGCCATGGCGAGGCGGTAAAATTATGGCAAAAGACAGGAAGTCTCTAATATTTACAGCATACATTGAGCAGTTGAACGATGTCAGACTTGGCAAATATGTTTATTGTGGTGGACTGATGACATTGATATGACTATTATGAGTTACAGTCATAGCGCCACCAACTGGCAACAGGAAGTGCATCACTTAAAACAAACTTAAAAATAGTGAACTTACATTTTAAAATTTCTAAAAGGATTTTTCCTAAATTTCTTAAATATAGTTGCCATGGCAATGTGTCAAACTTTAAAACCACATTTAGGTGGTTTGAGGCACTTAACATGTTTGAACTTTGCACACATATCAGTGGTCAGCTACATGGCCGTGGTGGGGGGGTATTACGTTTGACTAACATGATGTGGTTAGTTTTGCCTTCGGTCATTAAACCTGGTACATGTATTGTTCTTATCTCTAAACTGGAGCTGTTTGTTTGGTCCTGGAGACTGATGACATGGATGTGGCTATTGTGAGTCAGTAATAGCGCCACCAACTGGCAGAAGGAAGTGTGTCACTTAAAACAGACTCTACTTAAATTTTACCAAAGTCACTTTAAACGTCATCAGAATAAAGGAGAGACACTGAAGATACTAAATTGTCAATGGATTGTTGATATATTGAATGCTGTTGCCATGGAGAGGCAATCAATTTATGGCAATAAATAGAACAGGAAGTGTCTTGTATCTTATGCATGCATTTAGTGATTTACATCAAACTATGTAAATATGTTTGGTGTTCTGGCTATTGTGAGACACAGTTATAGCGCCACCAACTGGCAGCAGGCAGTGCCATATAAAATTAATGTAAATGATCCACTATTATTTACAAAGTTAAATACAAGTGCCCACTCTGCATTGTTTTCTGAGAATCTCCATGTGGGGATGGATGCCTGTATTTTCAATTTTTTTGTGTTATTGATTATTGCAAATATTCTACTTATATTTAGTACATTTTTGTAAAGATATACTTTAATTAAAACATAGACCTCTTTATTGTATTTATGGCCATAAACTGTATTTTAATTGTGTATTTCAAAAATGTTTTTATTAAAATGACAGTTTTATTAAAAAAATATAGATTAATGATACCGTTTTGTTAAACTTAGACTGGGTTAATGTAATATGTGTTTTATGTTTGACTTGGAGAAACACATTGGATTAATGCAGGGGTGGGCAACTCTGGCCCTTCTGATGCACTTTCCTGCAAAGTTTAGCTCCAGCCCTGATCAAATTCACCTGCCTCTAGCTTTCTAGTCATTTTGAAAACCTTGATTAGCTTGTTTAGGTGTGTCTGATTAGGGCAGTCCTGGTTTAATGTAGTATAGATACGTTTGATTTTAAAGCTGCAGTATGTAGCTACAGTTTTGCCTCTCTATCGTAATCTCTGTTCAGACATAAAATTGCAAGTTGCTTGTGAGGTTATTTTTTTAAAGTGCCCCATTTTGCCATTTTAAAGTTTCCTAATTTTGTTTCGGAGTCTCCAACAAAAGGTTTACATGCATCCAATTTCTCATAATATACATTTAATTTTATCTAATTTCTCAACGATTCTGAAATTATTCAGAGCGGTTTATGGGGGAGTTTGTGATCAGAAGGTTGCTGGTTCTATTCCAGTGCTGGCTGGTAGCAACTGAAGTGCCCTTGAGCAAGACAACTACCCCCTGATTGCTCCCCGGGCGCAGTAGTGTGCTGCCCACCGCTCCAGGTGTGTTCACTCCTCACCAGTGATGGTAAAATGCAGAGGTCACATTTCGGGTATGAGTTACCATATCTGACAAATATGTCACGTTCAGTTTGAAGATTAGTAGTGAAACAAAACAGATGACAGGTGAAGCAGTAGTGAAACAAAACAGATGCCAGGTGAAGCAGTAGTGAAACAAAACAGATGACAGATGAAGCAGTAGTGAAACAAAACAGATGACAGGTGAAGCAGTAGTGAAACAAAACAGATGACAAATGAAGCAGTAGTGAAACAAAACAGATGACCGGTGAAGCAGTAGTGAAGCAAAACAGATGCCAGGTGAAGCAGTAGTGAAACAAAACAGATGACCGTGAAGCAGTAGTGAAACAAAACAGATGACAGATGAAGCAGTAGTGAAACAAAACAGATGACCGGTGAAGCAGTAGTGAAACAAAACAGATGACAGGTGAAGCAGTAGTGAAACAAAACAGATGACAGGTGAAGCAGTAGTGAAACAAAACAGATAACAGGTGAAGCAGTAGTGAAACAAAACAGATGACAGGTGAAGCAGTAGTGAAACAAAACAGATGACAGGTGAAGCAGTAGTGAAACAAAACAGATGACAGATGAAGCAGTAGTGAAACAAAACAGATGACAGGTGAAGCAGTAGTGAAACAAAACAGATAACAGGTGAAGCAGTAGTGAAACAAAACAGATGACCGGTGAAGCAGTAGTGAAACAAAACAGATGACAGATGAAGCAGTAGTGAAACAAAACAGATGACAGGTGAAGCAGTAGTGAAACAAAACAGATGACAGGTGAAGCAGTAGTGAAACAAAACAGATGACCGGTGAAGCAGTAGTGAAACAAAACAGATGACAGGTGAAGCAGTAGTGAAACAAAACAGATGACAGGTGAAGCAGTAGTGAAACAAAACAGATGACAGGTGAAGCAGTAGTGAAACAAAACAGATGACAGGTGAAGCAGTAGTGAAACAAAACAGATGACCGGTGAAGCAGTAGTGAAACAAAACAGATGACAGGTGAAGCAGTAGTGAAACAAAACAGATAACAGGTGAAGCAGTAGTGAAACAAAACAGATGACCGGTGAAGCAGTAGTGAAACAAAACAGATGACAGATGAAGCAGTAGTGAAACAAAACAGATGACAGGTGAAGCAGTAGTGAAACAAAACAGATGACAGGTGAAGCAGTAGTGAAACAAAACAGATGACCGGTGAAGCAGTAGTGAAACAAAACAGATGACAGGTGAAGCAGTAGTGAAACAAAACAGATGACAGATGAAGCAGTAGTGAAACAAAACAGATGACAGGTGAAGCAGTAGTGAAACAAAACAGATAACAGGTGAAGCAGTAGTGAAACAAAACAGATGACAGATGAAGCAGTAGTGAAACAAAACAGATGACAGATGAAGCAGTAGTGAAACAAAACAGATGACCGGTGAAGCAGTAGTGAAACAAAACAGATGCCAGGTGAAGCAGTAGTGAAACAAAACAGATGACAGGTGAAGCAGTAGTGAAACAAAACAGATAACAGGTGAAGCAGTAGTGAAACAAAACAGATGACCGGTGAAGCAGTAGTGAAACAAAACAGATGACAGGTGAAGCAGTAGTGAAACAAAACAGATGACAGGTGAAGCAGTAGTGAAACAAAACAGATGACAGGTGAAGCAGTAGTGAAACAAAACAGATGACAGGTGAAGCAGTAGTGAAACAAAACAGATGACAGGTGAAGCAGTAGTGAAACAAAACAGATAACAGGTGAAGCAGTAGTGAAACAAAACAGATGACGGTGAAGCAGTAGTGAAACAAAACAGATGACAGGTGAAGCAGTAGTGAAACAAAACAGATGACAGGTGAAGCAGTAGTGAAACAAAACAGATGACAGGTGAAGCAGTAGTGAAACAAAACAGATAACAGGTGAAGCAGTAGTGAAACAAAACAGATGACAGGTGAAGCAGTAGTGAAACAAAACAGATGACAGATGAAGCAGTAGTGAAACAAAACAGATGACAGGTGAAGCAGTAGTGAAACAAAACAGATGACAGGTGAAGCAGTAGTGAAACAAAACAGATGACAGGTGAAGCAGTAGTGAAACAAAACAGATGACCGGTGAAGCAGTAGTGAAACAAAACAGATGACAGGTGAAGCAGTAGTGAAACAAAACAGATGACAGGTGAAGCAGTAGTGAAACAAAACAGATAACAGGTGAAGCAGTAGTTAAACAAAACAGATGACAGGTGAAGCAGTAGTAAAACAAAACAGATGACAGGTGAAGCAGTAGTGAAACAAAACAGATGACAGATGAAGCAGTAGTGAAACAAAACAGATGACAGGTGAAGCAGTAGTGAAACAAAACAGATAACAGGTGAAGCAGTAGTGAAACAAAACAGATGACAGGTGAAGCAGTAGTGAAACAAAACAGATGACAGGTGAAGCAGTAGTGAAACAAAACAGATGACAGGTGAAGCAGTAGTGAAACAAAACAGATGACAGATGAAGCAGTAGTAAAACAAAACAGATGACAGGTGAAGCAGTAGTGAAACAAAACAGATGACAGGTGAAGCAGTAGTGAAACAAAACAGATGACAGGTGAAGCAGTAGTAAAACAAAACAGATGACAGGTGAAGCAGTAGTGAAACAAAACAGATGACAGGTGAAGCAGTAGTGAAACAAAACAGATGACAGGTGAAGCAGTAGTGAAACAAAACAGATGACAGATGAAGCAGTAGTGAAACAAAACAGATGACAGGTGAAGCAGTAGTGAAACAAAACAGATGACAGATGAAGCAGTAGTAAAACAAAACAGATGACAGGTAAAGCAGTAGTGAAGCAAAATGTTGCTGTTTTTCATTTGTGTGAAATTTTTACAGTGACACAGAATATATTAACCATTCCCTTCATATTAACCTGTGAAGCTCTTTAATTAAACATCTGTTAATTAAAGTGCTGTTGTTCTTAGTCTGGTAATTTATTCCATTTGTCTCTCTTCATCTGTTGCTGCTGACCTCTACTTAGTTAATGAATTAATTGATCAACCTGTGGTGTATTTTGAGCTGGTGAGAGGATTTTGAAATTTAACCACTTTAATCTTGTGTTGGGTGGAAACGAAGGGATTTTACACCAGAGTAACAATCTGATAAATGAATCAACAGAACCTCAATGGGCCCTCATATAAATCATGAATAAATTATTCTGGATCTTTTGACTTGAACCTCCAACTTCTGCTGCCATAATCTACAGGAAGACCCACTGTAGTAATATAGCTCCCTCTAGTGGAGCTGAATCATCCTGCAGGAAAAATGACTGCTGCTAAGTTTATTTGTATTGTAATATGTTGGTGCTGAATTATATTTTTACTGTGTTTTGTATATTGTGTTTATTGTGAAGTTTGTAATATTCCTAATATACACAATTCAGAAGTTTGGAATTATTTGACATTATTTTTTAAAGAAATTTGTTTAGCATTTAATGGATCAAAAATACACAGGCCTTGTTTAGAGGCCTAGAAAAACATGCAACAGTCTGTTTTTACAGAAGTATATAAATCACATGAAAGATTTATACATGTAATGATTGGATGTCCTACTTGCTTCTCAAACTATGTAAGTGTTCATGTGCTGGAGGAGGTTGAGAGCACTCTGAAGGAAGGGTTGGATCTTATGCTTTTAGCTTACTATTGCTAGCCTCTCTGAATTTGCCTTCCCTACCTTTAAAATTGTAGGCATTACTAAGAGCCTGCGAGCATATGAAATGCGCAGACTTGTGTTGTTAAAGATATTAAGTTGAAATTATTACTTGATTTATTACTTGATTAAATTAGTAAAGGCAATCACAATCTTTACAATCACAAGTTAATTGGGAGAATTTATTTAGTCCTGTTGATGGCTTTATGCCTGTTTGATTAAGTGTTATAAGGTTTGTTATTTTATATTTTGCATAATGTGACTTTAAATCTTGCACAAAGTGATGGGGCGCTCCATTAACGATCATAATAAACTCTTTTTAAAGCGTCTTGCTTTATGATTTATCTAGCGTGAGGTGTGCTGCTCTTCACACTGTCTGGCTGCCTGACAGATCTTACAGCCGTGCTATAAATCTGCAGGCCGTGTGCTGCTCAGAGCCCTGAAAACATTTGAGTGAGATGAAAAGTTTACAGGCCCAGCACACAACTCACATACAGGCTCAAATACAGCCTAGTGTGATGCTAGCATGACTTAACATGATAGATATACTGAAATATGGCTTATTCATGAAGGTGTGAGGTTGCTAGGGTGATCTGAATGGTTGCTAGGGTGTGGTCAGGAAGTTGTCAGGGCAATACCCGAAGCCCACTGACAGCACGAGTCAAATAAGCCCACCCATGTCTCTACAATGTTCTAACGCTGAGACATGGCTGATTCATTTTAATACACGGGGGTAGCTAGACAGTTAACAGGGTAAAACTAATAGACGGATGTGTGTGACTCAAAAGAGCAGACTCCATGTCTCTGTGATGTTCTGCTGCTGAGATATAGATCATTCATGTTGGTTGCTAGGCTGCTCTAAATGGTTGCTAGGGCATGGCTGGTTGTGCAGCAGAGTAATATCGCGTGTATTCGTCATTGCGCTATCCTCGAGCTCTGACGTCAGAGACGCAGATGGCCCTCGCCGTCACGTGGCACGGCGGTTGTCATGGTAACCAGCGGCCGGTGTTTGCGACAGTCCGTGTTCCGAGCGCCGCAGCAAATGGACGCACCGTTAACGCGCGTGAGTTGCAGAAACATAAACGACGTTCATCTCGCGTGATTCGGGAGGTCGCGACGAGAGGAGAGCCGCAGCTTGTGTCGTGTTTCCGTGATTACATCAAACGGGCTTTGTGGCATGTTCCACGGTTACACCATGGGTTCTCGTTACCCTGGAGTACTGTGTCCGCTTCATGGTTTGTGAATATGGTCATCATTTGTAAGGGAATCCATGTCCCTTTGACAGTAAAATGTGTGACGTGTTTTACATTATTAGTAGTGCTTATGAGAGACGTGAAAGAGAAAACATTTTACTGTATAAAATGTTGCATTCACGTACTGTTTAATCTGCTCTCTGAAATATAATATTCTTATATATGAGGTTAATGCCTGCATTGAGTAATATTTAGAAGAATAACATGAATATTTGGATACTTGATTTTTACTTGCCTATAGTTTTCAGAGATATTTCATTATCAACCAAAATATTAAAGAATACTGTGATATAGATTTTGCTCCAAGCCCACCCACTACTGCTGTTATTGGTATTATTTAATCCTTTCTGTTGATGTTTCTGCAGACATGCAGCGCTGTGGAATAGCTGACTGAGTGAGAGGACACACACCATGGAAACACCACATTTACATCTGACTGCCTGTTAGTTAACAGCACGCGTCCTTGTTATGTAACATGCAGCCCTGCAGTTGCTGGAAGAGTCCTGCCACTGGGCCTTCCTGAGCCCACTGATGCCCGTCATCCCTATTCCACGGAGGGTTCGATCCTTCCATGGCCCTCACACCACCTGCATGCACTCGGCCTGCGGGCCGGCGCGCGCCACCCAGATCGTTCGCACCAAGTACAACAACTTTGACCTCTACCTGAAGTCTCGTTGGATGTATAGTTTCATCCGCTTCCTCCTTTACTTTGGCTGCAGTCTCTTCACCTCCCTCCTCTGGGTGGTCCTGTCTGCTGTCTTCTGTCTGCAGTATGTCGGCGTGCGGATTTTCCTTCGCCTCCAGTACAAGCTGTCTGTAATTCTCCTGCTGCTGGGTCACCGCCGGCTGGACTTTAGCCTCCTCAATGATCTCCTCATCTACAGCATGCACATCACCATGTTTCTAATTGGAGGTCTGGGATGGTGTTTCATGGTGTTTGTAGATATGTAAATGTTCTGACTTCAGAAATGTTAAGTGTTATTATGAAACACCCCTCGATGAGCATGAAACCTTTACAGATCTTGACAATTATGAGCACATCAATATCAAAGAGCGTCACCATGGCTTCAGTCTTATCTTTGTCAGAAATATACTGTCGTGAGTCTGCATGTGTTTTTTTAATTAAATGAAGTGATTTTGTGTATTGACGCTGTGTATATGGTGAATTATTTACTGATTATTATCGGTTAACCATGTTATCGTTGTATTTTGCTAGGATTTTAGGGGTGTTTATTATCCCAGTTTCTCCTGTTCTCTTAAGCAGAAATCCTTCACTAACAGCCTCTTAGCTCTTATTATCAGATTATTTGTATGGTGCCAGTCAGAGTCTGATGCCCAATGTTGCATTACTGTGGCATTACTGGTGCCAGCCTGGCATTGTGTGAGGATCAAGACATCATATACCTCACACTTGGCCAAGCACATCCTTTTGTTCTGAAACTAAAGGGATGCTATTGACATTGACATTTGGGACAAGCTATTGCACAACTCAGCCCACTTTGGGTCATTGAAGTTTCACATCATGTAGATTTACTGGACAATTGAAACGTGTCAGATGACTGATCTCTGAGCAGGACATGCAGATCTACTGCTGGTATGTTTAGATGCTTGTTGTGGTATAGTACAGTTTAATAACCTCTCAGGAGCAGCATTACAACACTGAACAGAAATGGTGTAAATATTACTGGTGTGTGCTTTTGTTGATCCTTTTACCAGTAGTACTGCAGTGAGTGTGAGACAGAATTGTGTCCATGCTGGTTTGAAGATGTAGTAAGATGCTGTATAGTATAGTAATGCGTGTTGTCAGCAGCTATTGTTCAGTATGTACAGAGAAGAAAGACCAAAGCTGGAAGACAGGGTGTAATGTGTAATCAGGCTGCAAACTCCTCACGTGGCCAACATATTTCCTGAATATGTAAATATCAGGGGTGCTTACTGTGGAGAGATGCAGAAAATACAGAAATCCTAAAAAAAAATCTAAAAATAAGCTACCTTTTAAATATTTAAGTTAATGGCCTGATTATGTTAAACATGTGGAAGTGTTACATTTACAATGTGAACTAAATTACTAATAATGATCTAAAACATACCCACCAAACAGCAACAAACAATTAAATGTGCTTATTACCATACTAGTTTTGATGTTTAAAAAAAAGCATGAGGAATCTTTGACAGTTTAAATTTATACTTTAATAAAAGAACAAAATTAGGGTTTTGGGTTCTTGCTTTACCCTGACTCACTATAGTAAGTCTATAACAAAGATTTTAGTTCTTGTCATGTCCATTGATAAAGTAGAAATTAAGTATTTAACAATTCACTTGAGACAGTATAAAAGAGCACAAGCAATAGTTCAGACAATAAGAACAGCAAAACATATATATTGGAAAAAGTATAATACTGCAGGTAGAGAGAGTCAATTATCAGGAATGAGAACAAGTGGCATTAAAATGAAATACCAGTATTACATTAAAATAGTAAAATGGCAATTGGTAAGAAAAGGCAGTGATGGTGCAAGTTCTAATAGAGATTCAAAATTCTGAACCTTTCAGAAACAGCAAAGCAAGAAAGGAAAACACTTGTACTAAATCCTAATGTAACAGTCAAAAGAGTCTAGAGAATGACACAGATTCACCTTTTAATGTGTGAATCATAGCCTTTTTCAGGCATGGCAAACATGTCCAACAAAAAAAAAAAAAACAGGAAAGCAAACATCTGCTATACAATGTTCCCTATAAAATCCCTTCAGCATGAAAGCAGTCAGTTACCACTTTAAAACCTGGGAAAGAGTCAGCAGATCCATCAAGCTATAGACCAATAACAGTAACTTCTTAGGGCAAACAACTGAATGAATGTAATGGAAAGATTTGCATGTGCTGGGGAGAAAAAAACCCTCACCATATCAAGGGGGATTCTGAAAAGAAATACTATGAATTCTACAAACATCTACAACCCCATTTTTTTAAAAAGTTGGGACGTGGTGTAAAACTTAAAAACCAAATGCAATGTTTTGAAAATCTCATACCCATATTTTATTCTTTTATTCACACGAGAACATAGACAACATATCAAATGTTGAAAGCAAGACATTTTACCATTTCATGCAAAATATTAGCTCATTTTAAATTTGACGGCAGCGACAGCTCAATGTTGGGACAGGGGCATGTTTACCGCTGTGTAGCATACCCTCTCCTTTTAACAACAGTCTGTAAATGTCTGGGAACTGAAGAGACCAGTTGCTGGCATTTTGGGAGGGAATATTGTCCCATTCTCATCTGATGCATGATTCTAGCTGCTCAATAGTCCTAGGTCTTTGCTGGATTTTTCATTTTATGGTGCACCAAATGTTTTCTATTGGTTAAAGATCTGGACTGCAGGCAGGCCAGTTCAACAGCTTTAGTCCAAAGCATGCTGCATCCATTATTTCCAAACAAATTCAAATTTCAACTCCTCTGACCACAGATCAGTTTTCCATTAGGCATCAGTCCATTTTAAATGAGCTTTGGTCCAGGGAAGACAGCAGCATTTCTGGATTGTGTTCACATATGGTTTCTTCTTGGCATGATAGAGCTTTAAACCTGCATTTATTGATGGCATAACAAACTGTTTACAGAAAACGAAATTTGGAAGCATTCCTAATGCAATGATTTCCACAACAGAATTAAAATCCACAACAGTTTTAATGCAGTGCCACCTGAGGGCCCAAAAATCACTGGCATCCAATACTGACTTCTAGCTCAAATTGAAATCTTTCAGCAGACTGGTGAACCTTTGCCCAGCTTTACTTCTGAAAAACTCAGCCTTTCTAAGATGCTCTTTTTATACCCAGTCATATTAATGACCCCGTTGCCAATTAACCTAATCAGTTGCAAAATGCTCCTTCAGCTGTTTCTTATCAGTACCAATTACTTTTTTTCAGCCTTTTGTTGCCCTGCCATCAAATTCAAAATGAGCTAATATTTTGCATGAAATAGTCAAATGTCTCACTTTCAACATTCGATATGTTTTCTGTGTTCTCATGTGTTCTCATTCAGTCCTTTTGATTCGTTGTTTCTTGATAATATTCATATGCTGATGCTTTAGTACACTTTTCAAAGAATGTAAGGAAACATTTACACAATTTACACACACAAGGCTTTACACACACAAGTTCAAGTTAATTTTATTTATATCGCATTTTTCACAATTTTGCATTGTTGCAAAGCGGCTTCACAGAATCAAGTTTTAAACAAATTAGTTGATCCGTTGAAAAAATAAAACTGGAGTACACAGTATTACTATAATCAAATTAAATTAGAAAAGGACAGGAAATAGAATTTAGCAAAAGTCCTGTAAAATGTACACTGGCAATAAGCTGTTAAAAGCAATAACTATTAATAGGCAAGTAAATAAAAGAAATAAATGAATAGGGTTCTATGAGTATTTGGACCTGTTATGTTGAAAGTGATATTCAGGGGTCAAGCTCCAAACTGGGGAAAGTTCCTATTGTATCTGTTAGAATTCTTCTTCTTCCGCTCTTGCGTCTTTGGCAGCCCATTGAACCGTACATAAGAAAGATATGAAATTGGCACATAGATAGAGGACAGTCTCACATGTTACTGTACCAACTTTGATATCTCTGTCTCAAACCCTCTAGTTTCTCTGCCACCAACAGTTCAAATTTTCACTTATGTGTCATAAAAATGTTGAATTTAGAAAATGTTGAAAAAAATACTTTATCGAACTACTCCTAGGGAGTTTGTCAGATTTGCATGAAATTTGGCATGTAGCATCTAGAGGCACCCCTGATAAAAAGTTATGGAAATCATGGTGATATCTCTTATCGTTCCCATACACCATGTCTATGAATTTTACAGTGAGCATGTAAAATTAGATATGCCTCTCTGTGGCAATGCGAAAGTGATTATTTACAATAAAAACAACAGTTACACTGAAGTGGATTAACTTCTGTTTCAGCATGTTGAACATTTTTATTTGTATATTTCTACTATATGAGGCTGAAGCAGCAGCGAGTGTCAGTGTGACAGGGTTTTTACAGCAAACATTGTGAACAAATCTACAAAACTCCAGTGAAAACATCACATTATCATGTAGTGTAATAAAACAGCCTCTCTTCACTGTGTAAGGGGGCTGAGGCAGAAGCTGAAGCAGGATCCAGTTGCGGATGTTTATTGGGGTTATCCATAATCAAAGTCGAAAGTACAAGCAAAGGGTCGTAATAAACATAGACAGTCCGATCCAGGTGTCAAACAAAGGGGCTAGGCAAAAATCAGAAAACGAGAACCAAACAATAGGTAAAACACAGGAAAGCAGGTAGTAGAAGAGAATGCTTAGTAGTCAGGTGTAAAGCTGGCAATACTTCGCAACGTGGCCATGTGGCAGCAAGGTTTATATAGATGGCAAACAGGAAGTAAGTTCAGAGTTCAGCAGAGGGAGCATGAGCAGTCAGTATTCCGGTGAGGGCTCCCTCTGCTGGCGTGATGTTACACACTGCAAACAATACCATGAAAGATGTAAAGATTTAATCTCAAAGCAAAACTCCAGTGAAAACGTCACATTATCATGCAGTGTAATAAAACAGCCTCTCTTCACTGCAAACGATACCATGAAAGATGTAAAGATTTAATCTCAAAGCAAAACTCCAGTGAAAACGTCACATTATCATGCAGTGTAATAAAACAGCCTCTCTTCACTGCAAACGATACCATGAAAGATGTAAAGATTTAATCTCAAAGCAAAACTCCAGTGAAAACGTCACATTATCATGCAGTGTAATAAAACAGCCTCTCTTCACTGCAAACGATACCATGAAAGATGTAAAGATTTAATCTCAAAGCAAAACTCCAGTGAAAACGTCACATTATCATGCAGTGTAATAAAACAGCCTCTCTTCACTGCAAATGATACCATGAAAGATGTAAAGATTTAATCTCAAAGCAAAACTCCAGTGAAAACATCACATTATCATGCAGTGTAATAAAACAGCCTCTCTTCACTGTCTAAGGGGGCTGAGGCAGAAGCTGAAGCAGGATCCAGTTGCGGATGTTTATTGGGGTTATCCATAATCAAAGTCGAAAGTACAAGCAAAGGGTCGTAATAAACATAGACAGTCCGATCCAGGTGTCAAACAAAGGGGCTAGGCAAAAATCAGAAAACGAGAACCAAACAATAGGTAAAACACAGGAAAGCAGGTAGTAGAAGAGAATGCTTAGTAGTCAGGTGTAAAGCTGGCAATACTTCGCAACGTGGCCATGTGGCAGCAAGGTTTATATAGATGGCAAACAGGAAGTAAGTTCAGAGTTCAGCAGAGGGAGCATGAGCAGTCAGTATTCCGGTGAGGGCTCCCTCTGCTGGCGTGATGTTACAGAACCGCCCCCCTCTAGGAGCACCTCCAGGTGCTCTACGTGGGCGTCCCCGTGGACGTGGTGCTGGACGGTCAGGTCTGGCTCGATGAAACTCCTCCGTGAGCGAGGGATCCAGAATGTCCACTGCCGCTACCCACGATCTCTCCTCTGGGCCGTATCCCTCCCAATCCACCAGGTATTGTAACTGACCCCCTCTTCGCCGTGAGTCAAGCAGGACGTTCACCTTGTAGGCCGGCGTTCCGCCAATGTCCAGCGGTGGCGGTGGCTCCTGCAATATGGCCTCGGGGTCAGCGTCCCGGTGGAAAGGTTTGAGGAGTGACACATGGAAAGAAGGAGAGATGCGGTAGTCAGCAGGAAGCTCTAATTGGTAAGTGACCTCATTAATCTGTCTTATGATTTTAAATGGGCCAACATACCTGGGAGAGAGCTTCCTGCTCGGCAGACGTAGCTTGAGATCCCTCGTGGAGAGCCAGACCCTTTGTCCAGGTTGGTATGGAGGGTGTGGGCGACGGTGACGGTTAGCGTTAATCTCCTGCCTCCTCACAGCGCGTTGAAGCCGTACATGGGCACTGTCCCACACCCTCTCACTGTTACGAATCCAGTCGTTAACAGCAGGCACAGACGATGGTTCTCCTGACCACGGGAACAGGGGAGGCTGGTAACCCAGCACACATTGAAATGGTGTGAGTCCTGTAGAGGAGTGCGTGAGTGAGTTCTGGGCATACTCGGTCCAAGGGAGAAATTCAGCCCAGCGATGTTGTTCGCGGCTGCAGTAAGTCCGCAGGTACCTGCCGATCTCTTGGTTCAGCCTCTCCACCTGACCGTTTGACTGCGGATGATAGCCAGAGGTTAAACTCACATTGATATCTAAAAGGTTACAAAAGGATTTCCAAACCTGAGAGGTGAACTGAGTTCCTCGATCTGATACAATGTCTTCAGGTAGACCATAGTTTCGAAAGACATGGTGGAACATGGCTTGAGCAGTCTCCATGGCAGTAGGTAATCCTTTTAATGGAACCAGACGACAGGCTTTGGAGAAGCGGTCGACGATGACCAGAATTGTGGTGTAACCATCAGACAGGGGTAAGTCAGTGATGAAGTCGATGGAGAGGTGAGACCAAGGTCGTTGGGGAATCGGGAGAGGCTGTAGAAGTCCGGTCGGCAGGTCCCTGGGAGTCTTGGACTGGGCACAGATGGAGCAAGACTTGACATAATTGGCCACATCTTTGGTCATTGAAGGCCACCAGAAGGAATTCTGCACAAGTTTAAGGGTTCGTGAAATGCCGGGATGTCCCGTGCTGAGTGATGTGTGGACCCACTGGATGACCCGGTGACGTAGTGTCTGGGGAACATATTGTTTGGAGGGGGGCAGTTCGGTGGTGATGGTTCTGTGAGGACGGCCTGGTGAATTTCCTCCATTATGTCCCAGTTGACCGGAGCAACAAACAAGGCTGGACTTAGGATAGGTTCAGGATTGTAGTTCTGTCGTGGGGGATCATGGCGCCTGGATAGTGCATCTGCCTTGCTATTCTTGGAGCCTGGACGATAAGTAACTGTAAAATGGAATCGTGAAAAGAACAGAGACCATCTTGCCTGGCGTGAATTCAGACGTCGAGCAGACTTGACATACTCAAGGTTCTTATGGTCCGTGATAACTTGAAAAGGATGAGCTGCCCCCTCGAGCCAATGTCTCCACTCTTCCATGGCAGCCTTCATTGACAGAAGCTCTTTGTTTCCCACATCATAATTAAACTCAGCGGGGGTTAGCTTCCGAGAGAAGAAGGCACACGGGAAAAGCTTGGGAGGTTGTCCGTGACGTTGAGAGAGCACGGCTCCAATCCCGCAGTCAGAAGCATTGACCTCCACAATGAAGGGGAGTTCTGGATCTGGATGTTTAAGGATGGGGGCCGTCGTGAAGCTGGTCTTGAGCTTTTGGAAGGCTGCATTGGCGGAAGCGTTCCATGACAACTTCTTGGGTTTTCCCTTGAGTAATGAGGTGAGAGGTGCAGCAATAGAACTGTAGTTCCTAATGAAGCGTCGATAGAAGTTAGCAAAGCCCAGGAACCTCTGCAATTCTTTCAACGTGGAGGGCTGCGGCCACTCAGTGACGGCGGTTACCTTAGAAGCATCCATTTCAACGCCCTGGTGGCTGATGTTGTACCCCAGGAATGTTGTCTGCTTCACATGAAACTCACATTTTTCAGTCTTGACATAGAGTTGGTGATTGAGAAGCTTGGAAAGAACACTCTTGACGTGAGTGACATGATCCTCTTCATTCAGGGAATAGATTAGGATGTCGTCAAGATATGCGATGACATACTTGTGGAGGACATCTTTGAAGACTTCATTTATGAAGGATTGGAAGACGGCTGGGGCATTGGCAAGGCCAAAGGGCATAACCAGGTATTCGTAGTGCCCCCCTGGTGGTGAGAAAAGCTGTCTTCCACTCATCTCCGTCCCTGATGCGTATCAGGTTATAAGCGTTTCTCAAGTCGAGTTTAGTAAAAATTTTGGCCTTCCTGAGTTGTTCTAGGGCAGAAGGGACTAGAGGCAGTGGATACCTGAATTTAACAGTGACATTATTGAGGCCTCTGTAGTCGATGCACGGACGCAGACCCCCATCCTTCTTCTCCACGAAGAAGAAGCCGGCTGCAGCGGGAGAAGTAGAAGGACGGATAAAGCCAGCTTCCAGAGCCTCCTTGATGTAGTCCTCCATAGCCTGTGCTTCTTGGCGTGACAGCGGGTAGACTTTGCTTTTGGGAGGACACATGTTGGGAAGAAGGTCTATAGCACAGTCCCAGTGCCGATGTGGTGGTAACTGTGTGGCTTTAACCTTGCTGAAGACCTCCAAAAGCTCGTTATAAACCTTGGGGATCTTTGGTTGGGTCAGGCTCGGAGGGCTCCCCATGCTTGTGGACAGACATGGACTGGACTGCTTAAGGGTTAGACAGTGACTAAAACAGAATGGAGACCAGTGGGTCAGCTCACCCGTGCGCCAGGAGATGTGGGGATCGTGGCAACTTAGCCATGGCATTCCTAAAATTATTTCATATTTGGGTGAGTCGATCAGATATAGAGAGATGTTCTCTTCATGAAAAACCCCAATTTGCATTTTCAGTGATCGGGTCTGTTCCAGAACTCCTCCTTTGATGGGTTGGTTATTGACAGCCGTAATACTGATAGGTGGAAAGCATGGAATGGTGGGTAGTTGATGTTTCCGGGCGATGTCCGAGTTGATGAGGTTGAGAGCGGCGCCGGAATCTACTAATGCTGTCAACATAAAAGAACCACTTTCGGTAGAAATCTGTACGGGTAATGTGAAGACTTTAGATGGATTTTGTGAAAAGGTGTCCACATTCACCCGGTCTTGTGCTGTGAGGGACCTCCGGGTCTTTTGAGGACACTGTGACTTATGATGACCTGGTTCACCACAATAAAAGCAGAGGTTGTTGATGAACCTTCGTCTACGCTCGTCCTCAGACAGTCTGGTAGATCCTACTTGCATGGACTCGGTAACACATGGTGCCTCAGCATTCCGAAGTGCAGGTCGTGACATAAGGTGGGATGCATGCGCTTGCTTGGGTTTAGGTGAGTTCCTGAGCAAATTATCAATCTTAACAGTCATGTTAACAAAGTCATTGAAAGAAGATTCCTCACCTCGACATGCCATCTCCAACTGCAATTGGGGACAAAGTTTTTCCCGAAACACCCCTTTAAGTGCAGCATCATTCCATCCACTCTGAGCTGCAAGAGTCCTGAATTCAACTGCGTGCTCTGCTGCACTATGTGAGCCTTGAGAAAGGTGTAAAAGACGAGACGAAACATCCCGACCCCCAGCAGGATATTCAAATACTTCTCGGAGTTGTTGCAAAAAATACTCAGGTGAAGATCTAAACTGTTCGTCCGTCTCCCAAACCGCAGCAGCCCAATCAATAGCCTTGCCAGATAATAGTGACATGATAAAAGAGCATTGATCAGAACTAGCATGAGACTGATCCCCCAATGATTCCAAATAAGTGCGTACTTGTCGAATGAACCCTTTACACCGTTCTGCAGAACCATCAAACTTATCGGGAAGAGCAAGTCTTACCGTGCTCGACGTGGTGGAAGGAGGAGAGCAAAGTCGCTGGAGCAGTAGTTCATTCGATGCCTGTAAGTTAGCTAGCTGTTTGTGGTAGCTGCGTAATAGTTCTCCCTGGTAGACAAATGCAGCTTGCAGCTGTGAAACATCCGCTGGATTGAGGGTAGGCGAAGTATTCTGTAAGGGGGCTGAGGCAGAAGCTGAAGCAGGATCCAGTTGCGGATGTTTATTGGGGTTATCCATAATCAAAGTCGAAAGTACAAGCAAAGGGTCGTAATAAACATAGACAGTCCGATCCAGGTGTCAAACAAAGGGGCTAGGCAAAAATCAGAAAACGAGAACCAAACAATAGGTAAAACACAGGAAAGCAGGTAGTAGAAGAGAATGCTTAGTAGTCAGGTGTAAAGCTGGCAATACTTCGCAACGTGGCCATGTGGCAGCAAGGTTTATATAGATGGCAAACAGGAAGTAAGTTCAGAGTTCAGCAGAGGGAGCATGAGCAGTCAGTATTCCGGTGAGGGCTCCCTCTGCTGGCGTGATGTTACACACTGCAAACAATACCATGAAAGATGTAAAGATTTAATCTCAAAGCAAAACTCCAGTGAAAACGTCACATTATCATGCAGTGTAATAAAACAGCCTCTCTTTACTGCAAACGATACCATGAAAGATGTAAAGATTTAATCTCAAAGCAAAACTCCAGTGAAAACGTCACATTATCATGCAGTGTAATAAAACAGCCTCTCTTCACTGCAAACGATACCATGAAAGATGTAAAGATTTAATCTCAAAGCAAAACTCCAGTGAAAACGTCACATTATCATGCAGTGTAATAAAACAGCCTCTCTTCACTGCAAATGATACCATGAAAGATGTAAAGATTTAATCTCAAAGCAAAACTCCAGTGAAAACGTCACATTATCATGCAGTGTAATAAAACAGCCTCTCTTCACTGCAAACGATACCATGAAAGATGTAAAGATTTAATCTCAAAGCAAAACTCCAGTGAAAACGTCACATTATCATGCAGTGTAATAAAACAGCCTCTCTTCACTGCAAATGATACCATGAAAGATGTAAAGATTTAATCTCAAAGCAAAACTCCAGTGAAAACGTCACATTATCACGCAGTGTAATAAAACAGCCTCTCTTCACTGCAAATGATACCATGAAAGATGTAAAGATTTAATCTCAAAGCAAAACTCCAGTGAAAACGTCACATTATCATGCAGTGTAATAAAACAGCCTCTCTTCACTGCAAACGATACCATGAAAGATGTAAAGATTTAATCTCAAAGCAAAACTCCAGTGAAAACGTCACATTATCATGCAGTGTAATAAAACAGCCTCTCTTCACTGCAAATGATACCATGAAAGATGTAAAGATTTAATCTCAAAGCAAAACTCCAGTGAAAACGTCACATTATC
>JAZGTH010000068.1:7272500-7310000 GCA_036877525.1 Chromobotia macracanthus
TATTTGTTTCTAATTGGTTTGAAAATAGTAAGTCTTTAATAATCTCTGTACTTGTACATAAGGTCCACAAACATTCAAATATCAACACTCTTAGGAACACTCACACATGTTCCATAGATTGTCACATATGACAGCAGCAAGTCCAGAAACAGCTGGAACGTGTCAAAGGTCACCACTTCTAGTGCTTATTCACTCTTCTTTGATCCATCCTGTAACCACAGACACACACAACGTGCTCCTGAGAATTCTTAGTACTTATCTAGTAACGCTCAATGAATCTATTATTGCTAGGTTTAAAACAATCACAGAAGATTAAATACTTATTATTATTTGGAAGATACATTCTGATTAATTATTGATTATTAATATGTAAAAAGGATATAATTGACAAGAGGTCGAGCTAGGGAGACCTCCCCTTCAATATGCTTGTTTTCCAGTGGCTGATTCTTAAATTATTTCCCTCAGTCCAAATGTAATGTTGCAAAGTACCAACAATTATTCAACATTACTAGCCGTAAACTCAGCTTTAAAGCAGTGCATTAGTTCAACAGTGTCACAACACATTAGAATAGATAATGTAGTCAATTCTGGTAGAATCACTCAGTTTTAGTGTTTCTTGTAAACAGGCAGCTAGTTTCTGTAACTTTCTGTTTCTGTGAGAGTACATTAACTTACAGCTGAAATAATCATGTGGAATCTGTACATTGATTCAAATATCATTGCTTGTGGTCGCTTTGTAGTATATAAAGGTTACAGAAAATACATGAATTTCACATGTGCAAAAATATGTGATCAAGTTTCACATGTGACACATGTGATGTGGATTTCCCATTGAAATGTACGTGGTATTTACACAAAAACATTCCAAAAGCATATATTGTACATCTGATCATTGTACATCATGTGTTTTTGTACATGTAAAATTCATGTGGACATGTAAAAAAATACATGTAATCAAATTTTGTGAATCCCATGTACATTCCTATGGGAAACCCATGGAAACACAGTGACACATTTAACATGCAATTAATGTGTCTTCTGTAAGGGAATTCCATAACCAAATAAAGGCAAAAGAATCACAGATGATTTTAATCTATAATATAATGATTTAATAGAATGATTTAAAGTTTAATACAGAACAAAGGTCATAATATTACTGTATATTGCAGTGGTTGTTTATCAACTAATTTATCTTCAGGGCTTAATATTTAATTTAATGTACTGAATTTAGTTGAGGTTGTATTTGTGTGTGTGTGTTTCATTGTGGTTTTTATAGGATGAGGGCTTGATGTCACTCAGTCTGTCTGTGATGGTATCTATGTAACTTGACGGGTGACAGAAATAGGAGACAGTTACCCTGTACACACAAACTTTGATCCAGCAACAAAACATGGCAGCGTTTCCTCTGGTTTAAAAGTGGATCGCTCTGTTTATCTTGCTGTTCCATATGTGCACTTATGTGCTTATTTTATGACTTATTTGCACTGGCCCATGTTGTGGAGCTGCTGTATGGAGTAGTGTGAAGGTGATCAGTTTCTGCAGGGGTGTGTGTGTTCTCATGTCTGTGCTTGTGAAGCTGCTCTTTGCTTTGGCTTTCCTCCATCTCTGATGACGTGCTGCAGCTGTATTTTTGCGCCGTGTCCTGAATTGCCTTACTGAGGCCTTCGCCCTACCAAACATTCCACATGGGGCTGAAGGGCCAGTTGCCTGACATGCTCTCTGGTCGGCCCCTGACGGGCCCCTCTGCTAAATAACATGAGCTGCTCTGTACATCAGTCAGCTGATCTCAGGCCAGAGACTACAAAACACTCTCATGAGTCTGGAGTTTGTGATGGATTGAGTCTTCTTGTTTCAGACTATATCAGACAGTATTTGGCAGTTACAGGATTTCTTGCATTGTTTGCTGAAGTGTAAGTTTCTCTCTGAAACAGAATATTGGTCAAAAATAATAATCAATCATTCTGATTACAGTTGTTTTCACTAATCATTCATTCCATCTGCTCTTATTGTGTTAAAGCTTTTCACATATAGTGAGTTTTGAAAATTTGTTTTTTAGTAACCAATTACATACCACTGGTCACATGAATGCAGTGGCTAATTAGAGGTGTTGAAATGAATCAGTAATGATAATAGGTCCTAATGAGTGACTTGGAAACAGTCTCATTTAAAATGTGTGTTTTAGATTTCACTTCTGTGGACAGTGACACGTAAACATGTGACGTGTGTGCAGTGTAGATGGCTTTATTGATTATATGACATCATCAGAGATACCAGGCGAATGTCTGACTTCTGTGTGATTCCCAAACTTCTAACCAAATGCGCAGAAGCATATACCTGTCCTTCTTTACTGGTGTTGTGTAAACACTGTCTTATTGCTCTGTTTGCTGCCAGTTGCAGTTCACACTTCATAGTGTTTCTGTGATCAGGAATATGTGAGGTGAGAGAATCAGACACACTCGGCAGGGTGAGTGATGGAGGGGAACAGTACACACTGTTATAAGGGCTGTGGCTGTACTGAAGCAACAGTCTGCAGTGTGATGGAGCGCAGAAGCAGGCGAGAGGTCTGATCCTTTGTTCAATTAAAGCTTTTTTTTGCTCTCCCTCCTCCTGCTTTCTCTTTGTGGGATTTCTGGTAAGTGACATGGCCGGCCTTTGGCATCACGCCTGGCTGGATCACATGGTATGGATGTCACGCCAGTGTGTGTGTGTGAGTAATTCCACATGAATGACTGTGTGTATAATGTATAATTCCAGCAGGCAGAGCTCGGCGGGACTGTAAACACTTCCGAGCTCTGATGATTTTCCACTTCACTGGTCAGTGTGGAGGGCTCAGACAGATTCACTAACAATGCTTCTGATTATCTGCTTAATTTGTTTATATTATTGTTTTTCTTTGACTCATCACAGCTGATATGTGAAGAATTCCCACAGTATAAACAGTGACGTGGCCTTATTAGTAGTGTTTACTCATACTTAAGGTTGGAGTTCGTTCACATTTCTAACTATTAAACTGTTCTAGATATAAAGTACATCTCAAATCGCATAAGACCAGATTATCATCGAGTCCTGGAGATTGGCTCTTTTGACTTTAGCCAGTTAGCAACCAGCCAAGCATGGGTGGGACAGAAAGGCTTGGTAGCACCCCTGGTACAGGGCACAAATAGATGGTGCATATATCTTACATACATACACACACCTGTACGAAGCTTGCTACGTAGATTGGTCTTGTTGACCCAAACAATTTTCACTTTTCATACTAACCCGCCCAGGCTGAACCCAACAGAAAGTCGGCCATGTTGGATTTTCTAAAAAAGTGCATGCCGTGAACTTTTAAATACTCCTCCTAGGGATTCCATGTGATTGTAAGCAAACTTGGTGAGTATCATGTCAAGACATTGAAGATTCAAAATTGTAAAGGCATTTTTGATATCTGAAAAACAGGTATCTAATATCTACAGCATGCATGAGTGATTTATGTGATCAGTGATTGGGGAACTTTTTTAGTGGTGGGTATATGACATTGATATGACTATTGTGAGTCACAGTCATAGTGTCACCAAATGGCAAGAGGAAGTGTGTCACTTAAAACAAACTTTAAAATAGTCAACATACATTTAAAAAAATTAAATGTCTAAAAGGATTTGCAACAATATCTTAAATATTGTTGCAAAGGCAATGTGTCAAACTTTAAAACCACATTCTGATGTATTTGAGTGAAAGTGAAAGTGACATATTTGTCAGATATGGTAACTCATACCTGAAGTGTGACCTCTGCATTTAACCATCACTGGTGAGGAGTGAACACACACTGCAAGTCGTGAACACACACTGCAAGTCGTGAACACACACACACCTGGAGCAGTGAGCAGCACACTACTGCACTTTGGGAGCAATCGGGGTTAGGTTTCTGCTCAAGGGCACTTCAGTTGCTACCTGCCGGTGCTAGAATTGAACCAGCAACCTTCTGATTACAAGTCCGACTCACTAACCAGCATGCCACAACTCCCATCATTTGAGGTGCTTAACATGCCTGAAATTTGTCACATTATAGTGACCAGCTGTTAGGTGTAGGCAAAAGCTTAGACACGGGCGTGGTTTGTCTAAAATAATGCTATATTATTTTATATGGCAATAAATTAATGACAAAGAACTGAAACAGGAAGTGGCTCATATCTGCTGCGTGCACTGCATCCACAAAGTGCCACGAACTGGAAGAAGGAAGTGTGTCACTTTAAACCTCTTGAAAGGGTCCTCTTAAATTTACCCAAGTTACTTCAGACTTGGTCAGAAAGAAGATATTGAAGATTCTAAATTGTGAACGGATTGTTGATATCTCGAATGGTGTTGCCATGGTGAGGCAGATCGACGTTTGTCAAAGTGTGGACATGGTGGTCAAAGCTATGCTGAGCTTGCCAGCGTGCTAAACACCTGCAATGCATCCTTTCCACATCCACAACATCAGATGCATCTTCTAAAAGCCTGGTGCTCCGGCTTCATTGTGAGCAGGACCTGGAGCTCACGTCTCCCTGACACTGCAGGCGAACTTGTGCCCTTATACATTTAATGTGGCTTAATCCATTAATGTTTCAGAATGTCTGCTGTTTGTTTCTATACAAGAAGAGAATGGAGGAAAAACAGAGTCAGATAATTGATGTCTATATTGATATAGTGTTTGCTGCTTTATCTTTTAGTTATTTGTTTTTATATATTGAATTTCAAAAACATTGAATTGAGTAAAGTAGCGTTACATGTATGTTCAAGTTTAAGTGGAGTTTATTGTCATTTCAACCATATACAAGTACATGGTGAAACAAAACAACATTTCTCCAGGATCAAGGTGCTACACAAACACAGAACTACAAGGCTACATAATTTATACATAAAGCACACGTGCAAACAGTACAATGACTTTTGGGGCAGACAATGGATGTAGTATGTCCCAGTGCAGCACCGACCAGCACACAGTTCTGATCCAGAGTGATCCTGGTGAAATAAAGATATAAGTGTTAACATAAGTGTTAAAAACGACTGTGTACAGTTTAAGTACTTAGCAGCAGCAAATAGTATTTAACATGTGCCAAAAGATTGCAGGGTGTAGGATAAAATGGGTGTGCTGTAGGTGTGTGTGTTCCTTCAGCTCCAGTTCTATATATTGAGAAGCCTGATAGCATGGGGGAAGAACCTATTGCATAGCCTGGTCGTGAGGGCCCGAATGCTTCGGTACCGTTTACCAGACGGCAGGAGTGTGAAGAGTGTGTGGGGTCATCCACAATGCTGGTGGCTTTGCGGATGCAGCGTGAGGTGTAGATGTCTGTGATGGAGGGAAGAGAGACCCTGATGATCTTCTCAGCTGTTCTCACTATCCGCTGAAGGGTCTTGCAGTCCGGGGCAGTGCAATTCCCAAACCAGGCAGTGATTCAGCTGCACAAGATGCTCTCGATAGTCCCTCTGTAGAATGTGGTGAGGATGGGGGGTGGGAGATGCGCTTTCCTCAGTCTTCTCAGAAAGTACAGGTGCTGCTGGGCTTTCTTAGTTATGGAACTGGTGTTGAGTGACGAGGTGAGGTTCTCCGGTCAACACCAAGAAACTTGAGGAGTTGCTGATGTTTAGCAGAGAGTGGTCATTCTGTGCTCTTCTGAAGTCAACAACCATCTCTTTGTTGTATGTTCTTTGTCTTTGACCTAGTTTTCCCTGTGTCATGTTATTTAGTCATTCTGTCCACCTGTTCTCCAAATAATTATCTCATCAGTTCCTTGTTTGGTTTAGTATATATGCGTCTTGCGTTCCTGTGTCCACCCATTCATAAATTCAATTCAGTTCTCAGTTGTATTTATATAGCTTTTTACAGTGTTGCATTGTTTTAAAGCAGCTTTACATACAATTAAAAGGCCAACATGTTAAAATGTTAACATCAAAACATGTCAACATCATGTTAAAACATGTTAGCATCATGCTAAACTTGTTACCATTGTGTTAGACAATGTCAGAAGTATTTTAAACCAAGTATTTTAAACCATACACTTTCTCGGCTGAGCTTTGTCAAGCCAAAGTTGTTAATAGATGTTAATAATAATCATTTACAATTTTTGACAAATCTGGTACGCCATTGCGTTGGGACACCATCCAGGTCGCTCTGTCTAGGCTGTTTTAATTCTGTATATGTATATTTACTCTCGCTTTGTGCACATGACATCTGCACTGATCACATGACAGTATAACATGACAATGTGAACATTCTGCTGAACACCTGCTTGTGTGGTCCACAGAAGACAGGCCAGTACATGCAAAAGTAATTTCACGCTCACTTCAGTTTATTGAAACCAAGGTACAGCTCACACAAGAGATGATCATTACTCACAGGTGAGAGTCATGACATCACAATCAATCTGGAAAAGTTAGTTAAAAAGCTCATTTTAGCAATTATAAATCTATTACCTAAACCCATATCAAGGACAAGAAACAAAAAAGAAAACAAGACCTACAATCAAGTTTCAGTAAAGCCCCAACCAAATTCAAAACAAATTTTATCAGCTTATAAAAACATCAAAATCTATATTCAAGCCATAGAGTACTAGAGATTTTAATTTATGTATCTAAAAAGCTTCTATTTTCAATAAAAAAAAATCTAAGTTCCCACCTTTTTTAGGTAGAGACACTTTTACAATTCCTATATGACGTAATGAGGATTGGTGGTTTAATGGTGGTTTAACACAGAAGACAGATGGTCGTACAGGTTTGGAGTAAATGATGGTAGAGTGGTGATGGTTGTGTAAAGGTCTTCTTGGTTCTCTTTGATGTTCCTCACATCTGTCTGTTTGTTTGTTGATCTTCTGAAGCAGTTTGAGTCCATTACTGAAACTGTTGACTAGCATATATTCTAGCATATTTGATTTATTTATTTGACTTTAAACACACACTGAGGGCCCTTCATCGGAGATACAGGCAGATGCTGGATCACACTGGGCAGGGATCGTATGTCACATGTGGTGCGTGTCTTAAACTTCAGGGCGTTTGAGGACGTGTCATTATGATATTTCTGTGTGCATCACCCCATGTGACCCCTGCAGTGCTTTTTCTATATTAAGATCTTCAGTGTTCCTGTTCTTCATATGGCTGCATTAGTGGATCAATGTGCAGGCAGGTTCAGTGTGACTCCATGCCATACATGACAGGACAGCGGTTATTTGTGAAGCTGTACAAAACTGGAGTTGAGGTGAAAGTAGTTTCATCATTTACTTGCCCTCATACCATTTTAGATGGCATTACAAAGCTGGGAAGGTCCAGGATATTATTTAATCTGATCAGTAACTCAGTCTTGGTGAGATGGTGTTTTTCTGGAACTTCTACTCAGAATGTTCCTCAGATGCTGGACCCATGCTTAGACATGAGACATGTTTATTTATTTATTTATTTATTTATTTATTTATATAGACAGATAGAAAGAAATTCCAGCATAATAAAATGATAATTTGGACCAAATAATGAAGCGCCAATAAGAGCGTAGAATAAAAGAAAACTCCTCTTTAACAGCTTCTCAGGATGATTCCTTAAGAAACTGTAAAGAAAACATTTTTGTAAATTCTAGGCAAGGGGTAGAATATGCTAGAATATATGGTAGTTTATTTTTTAATCTACATTAGTCAATGTGACTAATCACAATGTATCACAATGTGACACATTATGAATAAAATATGTGATGAAAATATGAATAAAGAATGAGTAAATGTTTTAGATTTTGATGGTACTGCATATACACACACACGTTTGGGCTGGATTCTCTCTCCAGTGTTTCTGTTCTCTGCAGTGGATTTTGTCTTCTACGGACAGAGTGTCCTGGACTGCTTCATTATTCTGACTACAGTCACTTAGTCACTAATAGTTTTATGTTCACGGTCCAGTGTTGATAGATCACATCTCCTGTCAGGATCTCAGCAGGTTTACTGAGTTCATGTCTGTATGTTCCTTATCAGAGATGTTCAAAGTCTATATTTAGTGTGTGCACACTCAGCCTGACTCGGCACTATTCCTGCACGTACATGCATGTGCGAGTGGGCACTGCATTGCAGCGCTGTGTATTAACTGGCAGGAGGGGTGTGAAGACGTTCGGCGGGCACAGACATGCGCTAATGCTGCAGCAGTTCACAAGGATATGTGATCATCTGATCACTCCAATAATCACTTAGAATACAGTTACAGATTTAAAAAAATGTTAAATTTAACAACTCTGTGTGCTTTCCTTAACCATATACTGTATGCTGCATATATAAACATCATTTAATATCCCAGCAGAAAGTGCTGGATGTCTAAAGATTCTGTCATTTTGTACATTCAGGTGTTTTCTGAATGATATTTGTCTGAACACTGAAGCTTTTCTGATGTAGCTCCACATCTGTGGGAATAAATGCAAATGTTTGAAGCAAGACTGATTTCTGTTTTCATTTAGTTCACCAGTCAGAAGCTTGTGTAGCTTTTGTGTGTCTTATTTGCATTCTCTGGACACACTGAACCTGTCCAGAACCAGTCCTGTCTCACCTCAACACAAACCATTCCAAATATCATCTGTGCCTGTTTTTGATATTGAGTTTCTCTGCTCCTCTAGCCTTCAGATCTCTGAGCAGATCATGTGCATACTGCATGTCTGAGTATCTTTCTTTCATCCAGAATGTTTGAAGCAGACAGCAGAGATCTCCAGACCTCACCTGTATCTCACCGGCTGAAGTAAACCACTGCAACTCCTTAGGCAAACTCAGCCCAACGTTTGTTTGTTTTCACAGAAGAGAATGCCAGTGTGTTTGTGTATCCTGTTGTACTGGTATTGGATTTTGTATTGGTTGTATTGGATTTTTACACTAGTTATAAGCATAAATGATAAACGGGAGAAGGATGAATGTATTCTTCAGTTCTGTGTTTAGTATTCATGTTGTGATGTTACACGGCTCATATAATGTCAGAACAGACTCGTGTTGACGTTAAACTTTCATCACATCCAACAACCAACATGAAAATCAGCTGAACGGCCTTTCAGGACACAGATTTGCCTGCAGTGACTCTGAGTGATGAGAATGTAAATGGCTCTTATAAACCTGATGTTCATGAATAAATACTGAAGGAGAATGTCAGAAAGAAATTTAGAGATGCTTTGTTTTACAGAAAAGATCTTTAGCTCAGTTAAAGTCCCTGTAATGACAACACTACCAGTGTGTGTGTGTGTGTGTGTGTGTGTTTGTGTGTGTGGGGAGGGGTTACTTAACCATATAGTGGGGACAATTTTGCACCCAGAAGTCAGTAAAACCTGACAAATCTGAGCAAAACGTCCTTTTAGGGACATCCTCTGTTGTAAAAATGCTATTAAAAGTTTTAATTTAATAGTAAAAATGCAGAAAGTTTTCTGTTAGGGTTAGATTGTGGGTTATGGTTAGGTTATATTGTTTATAACTAGCTGTGTATAAAAACAATAGAAGTCTAAGGAATGTCCTCAATTAGATAAGTAATGTGTGTGTGTGTGTGTGTGTTTGTGTGGCATGCTGAAGTTGCTTTTCTGACTAAATGACTTTCCTCTGTCTCACCCCTTCCTCACCCATCTCACTCTTTCTGTGTGTCTGTAACTCTAGCTCTCCCACATATAGCCCTGATTCATCTGCACACACCTGTTGAGTTTAGAAAAATTGTGCAAAAACTAAACAAACAAACCCAGCGTTGTGTAGACAAATATAATCGACTTTGCAAAGGAAATTTGACGCTTTGCAGATACAAAATCAATCTGAGAGAAAATGCAGTACATCTATTTGTTACACATCTGAGAGGTGTAACAAACAGATGTACTGTGATGAGATTGTCTCGATGTCATTTTCTCACTATGTGATCATGCATATTTTCTCACAAATGCAGCTGTGCAACTTCCTCCTTCAAAACAGCAGATGGTGCTCCAGTCTCCCGGAAAGCCCTAAACACAAACTTACGAAGCAACAATTATCAATTTAAAAGCGATGTGCAACAGGTTTCATTCAGTTAGTTTTATTGACTTTATGTAAACTGTATAAATTATACAATTATAATTGTATAATTTATAAATTCTACATATATTATGAATAAATTATATTTCTATAAGTGATTTTAAAAAGTGTGTTTTAAATATATGAAGGCTGATTACAGCGGCTTGTACACTCTAATCCAAACAGTTGGTAAAAAGTGCTTCTTCTATTTGCACTTTAATTATATTCATGTATTCTCATAGAAATTAGTCATACAGATCTGTTTAATGCGTGATCAACATTTTGCAGAAGTTGTATCTTGTTTAAAGCTCTGATTGTGAATGCACTGGTCACCCCGTCCAGCCAGCCACTATTGAGCTCAAATTCATTGAACACATTCATTCCACTGTCACTCAGTCTCACATCTGTTCATATAATTCTATTCAGCAGCAATCTTTCATGTGAATTCTTTATATGATCTGCCACATTCATTTTATGTTTCTTTTTACAAACATTTACAGCTATGTTTCTTCTCATTTTAAGAAGTTTGAATCACAAACTAGTTTAACTTGTAATAAATGAATGCATTTAATTCATACGTAGAGTAATGGTACACTGACAGTGGAGAATTTTATATAAAGATGTGCGTAAGTGCATAACAATTGTATCATCGTCTAGATGATACATTTGTAACATGTGATCTAACCCATGTGTAACATGTTTGTCACCTTAAATTCATATAATGCTGCTAATTTTATTTAAAATGAGAATTACATTGAGAAGCAAATTGAGAATATTTACAAATAAACAGCATGATTTGAATGTAATGTTATAAATGTCACTCAGTCAAGAAACATCAGAAATCGTGTGCAATGATTTGTTTTATGCCAATACAAAAGCTTGTCTAGCAGTAACCATGATTATGACTACTGTTAAATGAAAAAAAGGTAATTCAAGTGTACGTTGTACCACATATGTTAAAATAAACATTGAAAAGATGCACACAGAATCTCATATAAAACGTTTAGTCAGACACAGTACACCTATTTGTTACATCTCTGCATTTTCTCTTAAATTGCTTTTTGTATTTGCAAAGCGCCTTCTGTTTGTTAGAGAGTTGAGTTTCCTTCGCAAAAAAAGATCACATTTGTTGGCACAATTTTAGTTCTATAGAGAGAGAACAAGCACAGAAAGGGAGAGAGAGAGTGAAAGCACAGAGACAGACACTTAGACAGAGAGACAGACAGTGAGAGGCCTGAAGAAACTGATCACTTATTCTTGTTTAGAGATAATGTTTATGTAAGTGTTTGTACACTAGATTAAAAACTTAAACAGCTAAACTACAGTTTGACGTTATTAATGAATCCAGTTTCTTTAGTTTATGTTATACAGGCTAAAACTGAATGTTTGTGTTTCAGTGCAGTTTGAGTCTATGGCATGATTTAAGATGAGCATCTTGAGGACCTCTCACACACACGCGCACACACACACCAGCTATATGCTGGTGAACTATGTGGGAAGTTTGGCAAACAATGTTTTTCTTTTTAGGCAGGTTGAGACGATCTTCTTCAGAAATACTCACAATATATCTATATAGGTACCTAGCAGTATTCACATGTCTGAGATGTGACCATAAGTGTGTTTATAGAGAGAAACAAAGACTTTCGTTTTACCTATTTAAACCAAGACACATACAGAATGTGTTATAATCATGAGTGTGTGTGTGAGAGTGAGTGAGTGAGTGAGTGAGTGAGTGAGTGAGTGAGTGTGTGATGTGTGTGTGTGATGTGTGTGTGTGTGTGTGTGAGTGTGTGATGTGTGTGATATGTGAGTGATGTGTGTGATATGTGAGTAATGTGTGTGATATGTGAGTGATGTGTGTGATATGTGAGTGATGTGTGTTGTGAGTGATTGTGTGATATGTGAGTGATGTTTGATTTTGATTTGTGATTTTTTTTTTTTTTTTTTGATTTTATTTTGTGTGTATATTGGTGTTGTGTGATATTGTTTGTGATTGGTGTGTGTGATTTGATGTGTGTGTATTGTGTTGTGTGTATGTGTGTGTGTGTGTGATATGTGAGTGTGTGTGTGATATGTGAGTGATGTGTGTGATATGTGAGTGATGTGTGTGATGTGTGAGTGATGTGTGTGATGTGTGTGATATGTGAGTGATGTGTGTGATATGTGAGTGATGTGTGTGATATGTGAGTGATGTGTGTGATATGTGAGTGATGTGTGTGATATGTGAGTGTGTGTGTGATATGTGAGTGTGGTGTGTGATATGTGAGTGATGTGTGTGATATGTGAGTGTGGTGTGTGATATGTGAGTGATGTGTGTGATATGTGAGTGTGGTGTGTGATATGTGAGTGTGGTGTGTGATATGTGGTGTGATATGTGGTGTGTGAGTGAGTGTGTGAGTGAGTGTGTGAGTGAGTGTGTGAGTGAGTGTGTGATATGTGTTAAACAGTAGAACGTTCCTCTATATAGAAGATAATTCTCTCACACTCTTATCAGTGTGTGTTATTGAATCCTCTCTCTCTCTCTCTCTCTCTCTCTCTCTCTCTCTCTCTCTCTCTCTCTTCTCTCTCTGTCCAGATGAGCCTTTCTCTGGTTCTGTTTACCCAGTACTCTTGAACACAGGCCACCATGTCCCAGATGCTACATGTGGAGATCCCAAACTTTGGCAGCACAGTGCTGGGCTCTCTGAACGAGCAGCGTTTGACAGGCCAGTACTGTGACGTCTCTATCCTGGTGAAGGGTCAGGCCTTCAAAGCCCACCGCGCCGTTCTGGCCGCCAGCAGCTTGTATTTTCGTGACCTGTTTAGTAGCAGCACCAAAGCTGAGTTCGAGCTGCCCTCATCCGTCACGCCAGCCTGTTTCCAGCAGATTCTCAACTTTTGCTACACCGGGAAACTTACGATGGCAGCCAGCGAGCAGCTGGTGGTGATGTACACAGCTGGCTATCTTCAGATCCAGCACATCATTGAGAGAGGCATGGACCTGATGTTCAAAGCCAACTCGCCCCACTGTGATTCAGCTACGGCAGCCATGGACGATCTGGGCTCGGAACCCCAGAGTTCCAGTAACAACCATGCATCCATGCTGGGACCGCTGGGATGGTCTCCCTCGCTGTCGACCCAGGCTCGGAAAATCAAGCTGGAGGGTTCTGACCCTCTGCTGAACCTCACTGGGACTAAAAGACCCACCAACAGCGATGCAGGGCGGTCAGGGCGGGGCGGTCCAATGTTCTACATTGGAGTGCAGAGTGTGCTTACGCCTGATGCCCCATCGCATCCCGCAGTCCCTGGAGAGCGCTCCAGTCCGGGAGCATCCAGCCTTCCTACCACAGACAGCCCCACTTCATACCAGAATGAAGACGATGAGTTTGAGGAAGAAGCGTTTGATGCAGAGGAGACATACGGCCGCCCCACTCACCCATATCAGGGTAAATACACTTGAAACTAACACCTGTCATTATTTATTCACCTTCATCTCACTCTTCATGCTGTTAATTTTCTGTGAAACACAAAGGAGAGTTTTGTAGATTTTCACACTGTCATCTGTTGAGATCAAAAACTGAAAAAAATAACCCTTCAGAAATGATTCATATGTCCACTGTCGTTTAAACAATCTGAGGTTAGTGTAGTACAACTGAAGTTAATACATGAACTGTTTTTTTTTTTAATCGTTCTCTGCTTATGCTTTATTGACAAGTATTGTTGATGATAGTTGATGACTATAGTTATCATATGACTTCAGAAGTCTTGGAATATACTTCAATCATATAGATCATATATGATCATATAAATCATATAAATACTTCAAATATACTGTAGAGTGATGATGTCATTTTTGAAGTTTGACAGATTTGTAGAAGAACTACTTGAAGATTCCTCAAGAATGTTGTGTTTGACAGAAGAAGGTTGTGCAGGTTCAGAACAACACAAGCGTCAGTCAGTGTTGTGTTCTGATGTCTCTGACATCACATGTAAAAAGATTTGAATGACAGGCAAATGTTATCTGACTCCAACCGATGAGTGATTCATTACTGACTGGCAGAACTGTGAGTCACAGAGCTGGTCACAGAGATCTTCGGAATTTGCTTTTCCAACAGCATGGAATGAAATGTTGTGATTTCATTCACATTATTCATTCAAATGTTGAATGAATCATGTGTTACTCTTCACCCGTTTCTCTCAAATCTTACAGGAATATTGAGTTGAACTTTCTAACTTGTGGGCTGCAAGTTTGCTGTCAACAGAATGTTTGGTGGATTATATATAAACTGTTGTATATATGTTGTTCTTCAGGGGTCCAGTAATGATTGTATCCTACTTCCTCCTCATCAGCTCATGGTGACTGGAGAAGTTTTGTTGTCATGTAAATGTGTTTGTCATGAGTTCTCACCCCTGTGATGTCAAACAGCACAGACGGAAGAGTGGCTGGCTTTTGCAGTTTCATTGGAAGCTCTTTTAATCTCAGAGTATGAAGAAATATTTGATTCCTTATCATGTGAGTCCCTCTGTCACCACAGCTGAGATGTTCTGGGTCTTTCTGTCCACAGTTTCAGAGAAGGGTGAGATGGGCATTGTGTCACTGGAGAACCGATCCTGCGTGCTGATTCGCCGTGACCTGGTGGCTCTGCCCGCCAGCCTCATAAATCAGATTGGTTATAGATGTCACCCAAAACTCTACACAGAGGGCGACCCGGGAGAGAAACTAGAACTGGTGGGAGGTTGGTATGGTATATATATATATATATATATATATATAGACACTGTAAACACAGACAAGATTATTCCAGCTTCATCCTGCTGATTGTGTGTGTGTCAGGCACTGGTGTGTTCATGACCAGAGGTCAGCTGATGAACTGTCATCTGTGTGCTGGAATTAAGCACAAGGTTCTACTCCGTCGTCTCCTCGCCACCTTCTTTGACAGGTTTGTGACATCAAGTGAAACAATCAACCTTTTATCTTTTTATTTATTAATCTGTTTTATTTGGTTATTTTCCAGTAAAAATGGGCTAAATATCCGTAAACCAAATTACATTTTAATTTGAGACGTAAAAAGTTTAAGGATTTATTTCTTATGCTGTTTTTGGCAAATTGTTCCTTTTTGTTGTTTCTCACTAAATTTTGTTCGCTTCTGTTAGCAACAAGTAAATGAAAAAAATTATAATTAAGTAAGTTATAATTAAATTCTGTATGGATATTTGTTTGTGTGTGTGTGTACTAGAAGCTTCTTTTAACAAGAAAAGTTTCTATTTGTACAATAAAACATGATGAATCTTTCTAATTCAGAATATATTCTCTGAAATTGTGTTTAGAAATCAAAACCAACATGACAACTGAGGATCTAATGATAAAAAGTGACATGATTTAGATTGTGTTACTGTGTTTTGTGTTGAATCTGCAGAAACACACTAGCGAACAGCTGTGGGACAGGGATTCGATCGTCCACCAGCGACCCCACCAGGAAACCCCTGGACAGTCGTGTCCTCAACGCTGTCAAACGTATGTCATGAGTTATATGATATAAATGCTTTAAACATGTACGTTTAGTCATGTGAATGATTTTAAAGGTCATTATATGAAACATTTAATAGATTTATAACATTCTGTCAGAGCAATGATGTGTTAAAGTAATTAAGTAATAAATTACAATTTGAGCAAATAAATATATATTAAGATATAATCATGCCCTCAGAAATGTAACAGGGTTGAGAGTTTTAGTTTAATTTGATATATGTATAATATAGACCAGTAATTAATAATTTAGTTGAATTAACTATTTAAGTCACTTGGTGTTGTGTTTGTTTTCAGTCTACTGTCAAAACTTTGCACCCAACTTTAAAGAGAGTGAGATGAATGTGATTGCGGCTGACATGTGCACAAATGCTCGTCGCGTGAGAAAACGCTGGCTTCCCAAGATCAAATCCATGCTGCCGGACGGGATGGAGGTTTATCAGGGCTCCTCTGCGGCCACGGGGGTGAATCTGGCCATCAGTGAGCTTCCCATAGGCGTTCAGTTGCCCTTTGAGTCTGACTATAAGAACTTGCTTCCCTCGGGCCTGATGCTGGATCAGCGGCTGTACACCGAGGGCAAAGATCTCATGAGAACTCGCTCGCTGCTGGACATTGACATGGCTGAGGGGGGTGAGGAGACCCTGACAAGACCTCCAGACAAGAAGGGACCCAAGGAGGATGAGGAAGAGGCCCAGAACGACAGTGCAGAGGGGACGTTGCATGCAGCACCTGACTTGTCCAGAACTGAGGGTGGAGTCAGTGTGACCATGTCCCCCACGGGGCAGCAGGAGGAGTTTGTGGAAGGTTTGAGAATAAACAGGCAGTGAGATGCCAGTGCCCCTGACAAGCCTCCAAACTACCCTTCAGTATATATCCACCATGTGAATCCACACTGAAGGAAATTCTGGGAAATGATCAGTGTATATGTGAAGCCAAACAAACACAGGTGTTGTTTCAAATTAACATATTTAGTAAATAACAAAAGAAATATTTGAGCAGTGGCTCAAACACTGGCCACATTTGAGCAGACGTCTTGTGATGGAACAGCAGATGGATGACCTTGATTGTGAAACTAAGTGTAACATTTCTGATATCACTCTGGCACAAATATAGATACTTACAAAGCTGAAGTCATTTTGTTACACTCTCACTTTAACTGTCTGCATGTCTGCAACTGTCTGCAAAAAACAGAAAAATACAACCCAATACACCCCCCAAAACAACCCAACACTGCTACTGTTACTGCTACTAAAGACATAGTAAATCTTAAGTTCACAGGCGTGACAGGACTGAAGAGTTTCTCACTGTTCTATGATATGAACAATGCGTTTTGTTTGTACTGTAAATTGTCTAATGAATCTAGTCTAACATCATTTGCTGGTTTTATTACATTTGCACTTGATTAGAGGAGCTAAAGAGGTGACTCCCTTCCATTGTTTGAAGTGACTGGAGAAATATGCACAGAAGCACTAAAGTCATGTTGAGTTCTGTTGAGTGATGTTGAGTCCTGTTGAGTGATGTTGAGTGATGTTGAGTGATGCTGAGTCCTGTTGAGTGATGCTGAGTCCTGTTGAGTGATGCTGAGTCCTGTTGAGTGATGCTGAGTCCTGTTGAGTGATGCTGAGTCCTGTTGCTGTTTTTATTCACTTCACAGTGTGTTATTTTGTTGTTCTTTTGTCACACGAGCATTTGACTAACAACAAAACTTCCCAATGATGTTGTGTGTTTCATGACAGTCTATAAAAATCAGACAAAAGGTGGAATTAATTTACACTTCAGTGGTCTCCAACATGTTCTACTACACAATATAACTGCCATCTGAAGGCAATATTCTATTAATCTCATAAAAATAGGCCAAAATCAAAAGAAAAATATTACTTTGTATTCATTTAATTTGTGGACAACAAATTCACAAGTATCTCTGTTAAAGAGGCCCAAATCGTGTTTGTAAACCAAAGAACTGTTATCATGTGACTTTGCAAGGCTCATGCTTATGCTTAAAGAAAATGAAATCTGTTTTGTTTTAATATAATTACTCGTGGTGTTTACAATCCCATTGTATAAGTCACTTCACAGTAATACAGTGATTTTATTATTTCAATTAAACTAAAGGTGGCACGACAAATATGACTATGATTTTAAATATTTTACAATTTAAGTAATATATCATTATATTATATAATATTTCTTTTTTTTATTTTGGAGGTGAAATATGACCAGGAATGTTTGTGAGATTCAAACTGTTTAACATGTAATGACACAATAGTGAAATAGCAGAATGAATTGGTGTATGAAATGAAATTGGGAACAGTCATGAATGAGCTACAGCAGTTGCAGCAGATTTACTGTAGTGATACTGTCTGAATCTGCAGGTATGTTCAGCTGAAACAGTAGTGACACTTCATTTCTGATTGACCGTCACTTCTGCTGATTTGGCCCCATTTGTGTTTGATACATTATCAGAGTCTGTTGAATTGGGCCGAAGGGTCTTGATATTGCACTACAACATGTTTGAGGGGGTTTGTGTATGTTGTATAAATTTGCTTTGGGTGACACTTGTGTGTACTGCTGAATGTTAACATGATTAAAACACTCAAAAACAACACTAGAAGCTATAGAGAAACAGATGTTTTGTGTGTAAAGTCAGTTGGTTTCCATCCTGCTTTTCTGTGATCATGTGGGCTGTACCTGCACCACCAGCTGTGTCAACTTAACCCGAGCAATTCCCAAATGATGTCTTAAGAGGAGAGCCACATAGTAGTTTAGGTGTATGTTACTGAAGTTATAAACGTGCCTTATTGCAGCTGTTGTCACAGTACATGTATTGACAGTGTAAAGCAGAAGAAACACTGTACACAATCAGTGATTATAATGATGAAACCTTGTGGGAAATTATGCAAAAACCTTTTATGCAGCTGCTTTTTGTTGATTTTTTTTTGTGTGTTTTAGGTAAAAGTTATAACAGGTTACAAAGATAAACTTGCTTTTTATCCATATGATTAATATTGTTCTATTTAATGTTTATGAAGTTTGATTTTTTACAGCCATAGCAATAAATTAAAATGTTACAACTAGTCGGCCTACCACTAAAATTTGTTAAAACTAATGTGATTGCTTTTGCACAGTGATGAGACGTGAGTGTTTCAGGGGTCCTGACTGATCTGGGGTCAGTGCATGTGTCTTTAAGATCTGTTGAATTGCAGAAAAACAAATTCTGTACCTGAATATAAAATACAACTGAACATGATATTCATATATATAAAATTCAGATCATCTTTGCTACAGATGTTGAGCTTCATGAGGCTCTGCTCATTTTGTCTTGACTATAAATATCAAATATCTGTTCTAAAACACCCTCTTCCTTTTTATTACATTTACTGGTAAAATCAGCACATTAAACAGTACAACAACACTACTGTAATATATACACACTTCACAGTTTAAATAAAATAAAAATAAAACATTGTACTGGTGTTAAAACCAGCTTGTTCACAGTTTCTGATGGTTTTGTGGTGAATTGTGACCTGGACTCTCCTGGTTCATGAGACTTTTCCAGCACAGTTTCAATTAAAGCAATATTCTATCAATAACTGTATGCGACTCTCAACACAGCAGACTCTCAACACTTGCATTTCATCTTTAACTGTCCATATAAAACGTCTTTATTGTTTATATCAGTCTGAATGTACGAGAGGCCGCAAGAGACTCAGACATGTGACTGAGCTGTCAAATTCTCCTGCAAAATGTCATTATCATTGTTAGAGATAAAATCTTGTTAATTCCAGATTCATTTCACACCTGCAGGACTGACATTGTGTGTAAAGCTGATTTTCTTTTTGAATGTCAAGCTTGTTAATAAAAGTTCATATTTCACACAAGCAATTCTTCTGCTTCATTATTATGAAGAGTACCAGTGTGACATATGAGCTATATGAGGTTATTGTGCAGTGACCTCAGTGTTCAGTTCAGCTTCATAAGATATTACAGGGTCTGAGAATATACTGAAGTCAGCTCCTCCCGTAACTGAAAATAAATGTTTTTCTGTAACATTCACAGTTATAATCACGTTTAATTTAGGGAATTATAAATCATAACATTTACTAAACAATATACTACTGTACTCTTTCTCCGTTACGTCAGGCCTGTTGTGGTGCATAGATCAATAGTGACACTATGCATAAACTCATTTGCTTCACATGGTGCATGTGAACAATGCGAACAGTACAGAAACGTTTTTATTAAAGTGTTTCAACTGTCAGTTTTGATAAATGAAACGTGTACTTTTAAAATGACGCCAGTGTAGTGAAATGTGGGTTTGTTTTCATAAAGTCATCTTAAAAAGATTCACAGTGACGGTGTGTCTGTTCTGTAGAGGGCGCTGCACTGTCCCGCGTGATGATGACGCATTTCCGCTCAAGCAATGCGTCATTTCCTGGTGCAGTTTAGCGCGCAGTATTGCTAACATGAGGAGTTTGATATAACAGAACAAACTCTTAAGTATCAGTAATTTGATTGAATTATTCTCTGAGTTTTGTTTGTTCAGTGGTGAAAGTGAGTGAAGATGAGCGACGATCCGGATTCTGTTCCTGAGAGAGAGATGAAGGTGAGACGCGACGCTCACATCACTGTAAACATGTAGCATCATCATCATCATCATCAATGATTATCTGCAGGTTAACGAGTTAAAGTTTATTCGCTGCAGCTGTTGATGTGAACGACACTGCTGTTACAAACCTCATGAGAAATGTCCATCTTGTTTGGTTCTCTGATATAAACATGAATTCTCACTTCGTTATATTCCGTTATTAATTTAATTTACTCTTAGTAATGCCATTGCTATTATTCAAATAAACAATGAAAACATGGTACATCAGAGACTTACAGCTTTAATAAACCTAATGAATCTTCATAAGATCAGATGAGCATTATAAATGAAGACAACAAATAACGTTTGCCGTTATAAAAACTAAACACATGAGTGCCAGATCATTTCATTTCCCTTGAACTGAAAGAGAAAGTGTTTGAATGTGTTTGAGATGAATGCAGATCTTCTGTCAGTGTGTTAGTTTGTGTGGCACCTGCTTACCGTCTGCTTCAATGCTCTGATCTTGCTCAGGACTTTCAGTTCCGTCAGCTGAAGAAGATCCGTGTGTTTGACTCACCGGATGGTTTGCCTAAGGAGCGCTCAAGTCTTCTCGCCGTGTCTAATAAATATGGCCTGACATTTGCTGGGCAGGACAAAACGCTGAAGTTGTTCCTGACCCGAGACATCATGTCAGTGGGACATGTGGAGGGAAACCCGAATGAGATCGGTGAGAAACTGGTGTGAGGCAGACGATGATGGTAACTGGAGGTGTGGGCATGTGTGACGTGTTGCTGATGTTGTGTGTTGGCAGTGGAGGACGTGTCTGCTGTCACAGTGACTGTGGATGTGTCCATGCATCATGTGTGTCTGAGCAGTGATGAGCTGACACTGTCTGTGTGCGGCAGACGTGACGCTGCTGGACTCACTCTGCACTTCTATGATGTCCGCACCTTCTTCAACAAGGTCATGAAATCTTTAATTCAGAGTTTAGATGATAAATATAAATCTTACCATTTAAAGAGGAATGAATTAAGATCAATTTTCTTTCCCGATTGAAGTGTCTTAATTTTAATCTTTAGATTTTCATGGACTTGTGAACAGCTTTGAGCTTTTTGTTTGTTTGTTTAAAAGGTGTCTCAGACATGTGAATTTGAATTAACTGTGGTGAAATGATTATTTTTTCATCTCAAGTGGATTATTGCCTTTATAAATGTTATCAACAGCATTTCAATAAGAAGCTGATGACGAAAACTCAAATGTGTGTGTATCAGTTTATAATGATGGTTGATTAAAATGAATGTTTTTAACTGTAGACACATTAATGCTGTGGATGATGTTAATAATGGTAATGTGTCTGCTCCCCCTTCAGGCCCGGCAGGAGAAACGTCCCTTCACCTCCTTTTGTCCGGATGCCTCGTCTGATGTTGTGGTCCAGGATCTGAAGTGGAGTCCGGTGGACGCATCTCGCCTGGCTGTGTCTCTCTCTGATGGCAGTATGATGGTTCTGGATGTTCAGGAGTCGATTCTTGTGGCTGCACAGCTGCCTGCGTCTGCAGGGGTCACCTGCGGTCAGTGATCGGTGCTGCGATGTGTAGAGAGTAAATGTGTAAACTGTATGTGTGAGGTATGTGTGTTTGTGACTGTATGTGTGTTTATGGGAGGTGGGAGGTACGTGTGTGGTTAAGGGAGGTACGTGTGTGGTTAAGGGAGGTACGTGTGTGGTTAAGGGAGGTACGTGTGTGGTTAAGGGAGGTACGTGTGTGGTTAAGGGAGGTACGTGTGTGGTTAAGGGAGGTACGTGTGTGGTTAAGGGAGGTACGTGTGTGGTTATGGGAGGTACGTGTGTGTTTGTGGGAGGTGGGAGGTACGTGTGTGTTTGTGGGAGGTGGGAGGTACGTGTGTGTTTGTGGGAGTTGGGAGGTACGTGTGTGTTTGTGGGAGTTGGGAGGTACGTGTGTGTTTGTGGGAGTTGGGAGGTACGTGTGTGTTTGTTTGCAGGCTTGTGTTTGAATCGTTTTTCTCTGTCTGCAGTTTGCTGGAGTCCTAAAGGGAAGCAGGTGTCTGCTGGGAAACTGGACGCTACAGTGGTTCAGTTCACACCAGTGAGTCTCATGATGAGTGTTTGTTGAACTTCACTCTTTGTGTTTCGGTCTTTAATTCACACTGTGATTGTGTGACAGAATTTACAGGCCAAGAAGGTGATTCCCTGTCCCAACTTCTACAGTCAAGATCAACCTGTCAAAGGTACAGAACTCCTGACGTACACAAGAACTGCTCATGTCAACACACTTAACTCATGTGTATTGTGTGTGTATGTGTGGGTGTTCCTCAGTGCTGGATGTCCTGTGGTTGAGCACTTATAATTTCGCAGTGGTGTACGCAGCTGCAGACGGCTCTCTGGAGACTCCACCTGATCTGGTGGTCGTGTCTCTGCCTGTGAGTTCCTTTTACACACCATCCACAGTACAAGAGACCTCACACTTCCAAGCACTTACCCTGTGTGTGTGTGTGTGTGTGTGTGTGTGTGTGTGTGTGTGTGTGTGTGTGTGTGTGTGTGTGTGTGTGTGTGTGTGTGTGTGTGTGTGTGTGTGTGTGTGTGTGTGTGTCAGAAAAAAGATGAGAAGAGAGGCGAGCTCTATCTAAACTTTAATGACCTGGTGTACGGAACCTGTACAGAGAGACAACACCATTACTACCTGTGTCACATTGAGGACTGGTGAGTGTGTGTGCATGTGTGGGTGGGTTTACTGAACCATATATTGAGGACAGATTTGTACCCAAAAGTCATCAAAGTGAAACATTCCAAGCAAATCAAATCGGACAAATGCTGTGGGAGGAGTTAAAAAAAATAAGGTTTTTAATATAATTGAAAATGGGCAGGAAGAAGCATTGACTCGCCATTACCCACAGAATCTGAAGAAAGCAGTTGCATGACAGTGTTATTTTAGTCGGGTTGTTAAGCGTTTAAATTATTTTTATCTCTTGATCACTAGGTGGCGCCAGCTCCAAACATTGCATGTTGCTTCAAAGTTCAAAGTGTTTGTGTGTTTTTGTTGTGATTAGGGATCTGGTTTTGGCTGCATCAGCTGCTGCTATTGAGGTCAGCATCATCGCCAAACAAGAGGACAAGGTAACAGCACACACATACACAGAGACACTCACAAACACACATTCAGTGTTGATATCTGATCTGGTGTGTGTACAGGTGAACTGGGAGATGTGGATGCTGGAAGATGCCAGTAGGGCTGAGCTGCCTGTTACAGAGAACAGTGATGATACACTTCCTGTGGGTGTGGCTATAGACTACACCAGTCATGAGGAGATCCATCTGTGTAAGATCTCTTCACTGGAGCTTTGTGATTGGATGATGTGTTGGTACTGCAGCTGGTTTGTGGAATCTGATATACAGCTGTTGTCCTAAATGTGAAGAGTCGTGGATCAGAACTCTTGCTGTAGAGAACAGTGTGTGTTTGTATGTGTGTTATAATCAGTGTTATGAACAGAAATTTGTAAATGTAGTACATTTATCAACCAATCAGCTCTTAGGAGTGTTTTATGTTGGTTTGTGTTTCTGTTTCAGCTGACGAGAAGAAGCTTCCTCCAGCCCCGACACTGATGCTGCTGTCTACAGACGGAGTTCTGTGTCCCTTCGCCTTACTGAACCTTAACCCTGGGGTAAAAGCCCTGACGCAGGCTGCCAGCCCGCTGCCTGCGTACGGAGAGAGAGAACCAGCCTCCAGTGAGAGTCACTCACATCATCATCATTTTCATTGATGATGATGTTGAGAACCTGTCCTTGTCTTCACTGATATTAACAGAGGGAAACTCAGAAACCCTGTCTGACTGTCTTCAGCTGTATACAGACGGTTTGATGAGTGACGTGTTTCACTCAGAGAACTGAACGTCTCCTGTACATTAAACCTCTTTACTCCTCTGGGATGTGATGCTCAACAGTTACAAACATTAAATGTCTGTTCAGCTGTTCAATTCTGCAAATTAGTTTGGATTGTTTTCATGCAGCACATTTAATTATTCACAAGTTAGAATTGACAGCATTAAGATGTCTTCATTGTTTCTTTTGTGTTTGTTTCAGAGTCGTCCTCTGCTCCTGCGGTTTCTGCGGCCGGCTCAATTTTTCCATCTTTCTCAGCATCCTCTGGCATAGCCCCGCCCCAAGCAACCTTATCCTTCTCAGCCCCGCCCCCAGCCAACTCAACGTTCTCAGCCCCTCCCCCAGCCACCATATCCTTTTCAGCCCCGCCCCCAGCTCTTACCACTTCTGCAGCTTTGCCCCCAGCCTCATCCTCCGCAGCTTTCTCCTTCTCTGTTCCTGCTCTGGGCTCTATCTCCACCCCCTCAGTCTTCTCCCTCAAGTCCACGGCACCCAGTTTCTCCTTCAGTGCTCCCAAACCCTTCTCAGATGCTCCTGCATCCTCTGACTTCTCATTTGGTTCATCTTCATTGAAGGAGACCAGCAGCCCTTCTGTGTCCACTCCACCACATCTGACTGCAGCATCTCCTATCATCAGTGGACCCAAAACCCGAGCAGAACACAACACACCTGAGGTCAGGAAGAACCTCACTGACAGGTAAGAACAACACCTGTCAGTTATGTGTCAGGAACAGTGATGTGGTTTATATGAAGGAAAGCAACCATTTACATGCTCACTGTAATTAAAGTAAAAACAAAAAGGCGCTCTCTCTGTCCAGCAGGTGTTGTCTTTAACAATTAACAAATTGTTGTAATTTTGTATAGCGCTTCTTGTTACTGCCTCCATAAGATAAATGACTTCAGTGTTTTCCTCACTTACTACGTGTGTGCGTGCGTCTGCGTGCAGGTTTCTGGCAGTGGAGACTCCAGCTGTGCAGCCGTTTTCTATGACCTCCACCCCTAAACCAGCAGGTGCCCCAGAGTCATCAGCAGTCAACATCAGACCTCCGACTGTTCCTGCAGGTCTACTGCTCACCTCAGAGTGTGCGAGCAAGCGTGTCTGTGCGTGCCTGCCTGTCTGTGCATGCATGTGTCTGTAGGACTCACAGGTCTGTTGTTGTGTTTGCAGGCGCATCACTGGCCGCTCACACCTGTGCTCCCAGTGCACCCACTGCTCAGAAAACACCTGCAGTCACCTCTCATGCAACCAGTGCTGCATCTGCACAGGTGCAGACTCAGAAAATACACATCACATACAGGGCTAGGCAGTCCAACACTCATCATGTGACTACTGAAATGCTTCTGTTTGGACTATGAAAACACCAGTCCACTCTGTAACTGTGACAAAAAGGCTTATGATTTATTAATTTATGGTTTATCTTCAAACAAAAGAGAAAATCAAATATAATGAGGGTTGGGAAAGTAATTAAACCAAATATTTTGTAGTTAAATGTCCAGCAGAAATAACTATCATATTATACACTGTCATATGAGAGTGTGGTCACACTTCCCACCCCAATACTTCAAAAACACGTCACATGAGCTTCAGATGATGTGTGTGTGTGTTGCAGGCTGTTTCCGTGAAGGCCCTGGAGAAACATCTACAGCAGAAGAAGGACTCAGACCCGGTCATGGCTGGGATCCTGGAGGAGGTACAGATGCTACCGGCAGTGGTTGGTTGAGTTTGTGTGCAGTGTGTGACTCTTCTGTTGTCTGCACAGATCGCACACTTTCAGAAGGAGCTGGATGAGCTAAGGACTCACTGTAGGAGTTCAGACTTCAGAGTGGGCAGCACAGATGAGATGAAGGACCTCAGGAGAGAGGGGGAGGACTTGCATGCCTTCACCCTGGAGATCAAAGACACCACTGAGGTTCATTTATACACACATCACCCCAACACACAGCAATAAAACTATCAGTGTGTGTGTATGGCATTATTGACATGTACCATGATGTTACTGTTTTTGTGTTAGGGTTAATGAAGTTCTGAGTTCTGTTTATATATTCCTCTTCTAAAATCGACCTGTTGCCACCCACCTGTTGGAACATAATAAGTGTTTGTAATAAACAAAATCATCACTCAGGTTGATTATGAACATTTAAACCTGTTATATGTTTTGACCCAATAGTGAGTGTGTTTTTCCTGCAGTCTGTGCATGGAGACATCAGTCTGCTGAAAACCAGCCTGCTGGAGGGGTTCACTGGGGCAGAAGAAGCCAGAGTTCAAAGTGAACTCAACAGAGATCCAGATTATCTTCAGCTGCTCTACAAGAAACCTCTGGACCCTCGGCGAGAAGAACAGCTAAAGGTTCAGTCATCCCTTCACTGAACACTAAACAGGCTCTGAGCTTTACTGCACTACAGGAATGTTCTGGATCTCAGTTATGCAGCACTATGATTACTTGCATTAAATGTAGTAAAGTTAAGTTGAAATGATTAAAGCTGAATGATTAAAGTCAGTAAAGTTGAAATGATTTGTCAGAATATGAGTTGTCTGATTCATGTGTTCTTTGCTGAGAGCTGATGGTCTGTTTGGGTCACAGGAGATCCGGCGTTTGTATCAGTATGTGAAATTCGCCATGGAGGACGTAAATGATGTTCTAGACCTGGAGTGGGAGAAACATCTGGAGAAGAGAAAGAAGCAGAGGTGCCTCCTTTCTACCTCCTTTCTGTCTCACACTTATAGCTCATAGCTCTAGAGCTGAACCCCAGTGTGTGTTTGTCTGGCAGACACATGATCGTACCCGAGAGAGAAGCTCTGTTTGCTGCTCTGGCCAACAACCTGGACATCATCAACCAGCAGAAACAACGTCTGGACCAACTGGTAAACCACCTGCACAAACTGAGACTATACAGAGGGACGTCAGAGTGGAGTTTCCACAGCCAGACGCCCTCCACGCGTTCAGAGGAGAGGTGAGACATGTCACAACCTTTACAAATCTGGATGTCAAAACCCCCTTCATTTTAACCACAGTAAAATAGTTTTTTAGTTCTGTCATATCAAGTCTTTAAAACAGACCTTTCGAGACCTCTGGAGTTGGTAATGGGCAGCTTCTTTAATTACTGCAGTATTTTATACTGTACAGCTGTTTTTAATGTATATAGTGAATCATCTCTGTCATTATTGAAGTACAGTCTAATACCTTCTGTGCTTTTCTGATGTCTCTAATGCGTTGCTTTGTATCAAATGAAATGTTGCAGTCAGAGCTGATTGGATTGGTTCAGTTTTCTGAACCCACTGCTATTTTTAAGTGTTGAATCTGACGTTGTGTTGGCGTGAAATTTGTCAGGATTCAAACGCTGCTGTTGTTCTTCTGTTGTTTTGTAGTTTGGACAGTGAGCTGGAGAATTTGAAAGACGCTCTTCTAAAAGCCAGTCTAGACACAACACCTAGACCGTCTGCCAAATCGCCCTGTAAGAGCATCTGGTGTCTCTGTAGATTCATCGCGCACACACACACACACACACACTGTTCACACATTCATTCAGGGTCTCGGAGTTGTTAAAGGAATGAACGTTCTGTCATTTGCCCTTAATCTTGTTTAAGATCTGTCACTCACTCTCATTGTTTTCAGAGCATGTGAGTCTCTGTAAGTGCTGTGTGATGTGAATCTGAGCCTCATATTAAAAGATTTTCAAATAAGGTTTTTAATCATCTGTCTGATGTGTGTACAGCTAAACTGACTCCTGCCAAGCAGAACCAGCTGAGGAACTTCCTGTCTAAGCGGCAGATGCCGCCAGTGCGATCCACAGCTCCTGGTACATCATCTCATATTTGTATTCATCTGGTGCTGCTGTCTTGTGTGATGATACCTGAGGAGTTATGATACCTCTCTCTCTTTTCTCTGTCTCAGCGAATCTCTCTCGCTCAGCATTCCTGTGTCCTCAGTACCTAGAGGATCTGGATGAGGAGAGTTCCTGCTCCTCACTCTCTCAGCCCCTGGAGCCCGAGGACATGCTGGCAGTGGCAGAGGAAGAGGAGGAACCGGGGGCCGTCCCTATCATAGCTCCATCTGTTCCACGGCACCCTGCAGTAGTCCGGACACCCTCCATACAGCCGGGCTTCAGTGTGCAGTCTGCTCCCTTCAGCAGAGTCCAGACAGGCCCTGTACCGCTCATTAGTCATCATGGTGAGGGTCCCAAACTCAGATCACAGCTAAAAAAAACATTTAATTACTTGACAAGTTGACTTTGAAAATGAAAACTGAAAAGATTAAACGAAAAATGAAAATTTACTTTACACTTTAATTAGATTTTTGTCACTATTATTGCTTGAGCATTAATGAAAAGCTTTTGAAAAATTGATTTGCAATTTCCTTTTTAATGATTTTTTTAATATTGGCATTTTTGTCTCGAGATTGTAGTGAAAATAAAATGTCTAAAAAATCTTTTATCTTTTTTTTATTTATCTTTTATATTTGTTTTTTTTTACCAAATTTATTATGATACAAAATCCTTTCACACATGATTTGTGTTTCTTGGATGTTGCAGCTCCTAAGATAAATATGGACAGTGCAGACAGCACGGCCTTAGCCACCAAAACAGTGAAGCATGGAGCCCCGCCCTCAGAGAAGACCACGCCCACAGCTCTCCCCGCCCCTCAGGCTGCAGGAAGAGCTGCTCTCAACAGACACATGAACAGCCAGAAAGCAGGTATACACACCTCAGGCACGCAGCGTCATCTGTTCATCGTTTAGCTCAGACTGTTTCGTGTACTTTAGACTTTATCTTTTTCAGTCAAAGTTGTTTTTGTTTAATCAAACTTTATGCTGTTTAAGAAAGGTCAAGGACTGTTCTGGGTTTAGTACAAGAGGTCATGAAATAAATTACCACAGGGAGCAGGCTTCAGTGTATCACCTGAACTCAAGGGGGCGACAAAGACTTGATCAAACAGACCATTTACTTCAGATTACATTGATTGTTTCTCTGTTAATTTTCATTAGTCAAGGTATAGATTGGGTATAAAATGTTTATGTAAAAAATTGGACAGACCATATTTCTATCACAGAGGTACAGACAAAATGTTATATCATTTCATGTTTATTATTGATGCTTTTTTAAGGTTTTAATCTCTGTAGTTAGCTTTGTCTCCACTAATTCAGTCACAGTTTACTAGCCTGTAGTTAATTATTGACATTATCCGTTCTCTAGCACAAAAAAAGATTCACATACATATTCCTGTATGTGAGTAAATAAATTGAATTTGAATGTAAAGTTCTTTAGAAACGATGTGTGTTAAAAAACTATGTAAAAACATTATAGAGGATTGAGTGAGCGATCAGAGCTCCAGCTCTGGGGGTGAGGTAACAGTCCAGCAGCTGTCAGTTTGTGTTTCTGTGCTTCAGGAGCTCTGACAGAGTCCACGCTGAAGATCGTTCCTCAGGTTGTGAACATTCAGGAACTGAGAGATGAAGGTCCACCCATACCTGTGTCCACCCTCATCAGGTGAGAGACATATTTATATTGACGTGTGACCTCATCTGAGCTGCAGAGAGACTGAGGCGAGAGAGAGAACACGAGTCTGTGTGTGACATGCAGGACTGTTTATTATTCACACATGAAGAGTGACATCACACGTGTCACATTGAAGAATGCCTCAGTCTCTCTGCAGCTCAGATGAGGTCACATGTTTGGGGGAGGATTGAATATGAATTCATTTGCTTGACTTTTGATCACATGACCGCACTCAACATCCTTACATTACAGCAAATAAGAGCAGTGACTGAAAATGAGTCTATTTTATCTGAGGCTGAATTTGTAATGTTAGTAAAGTATTAACCCTTTAATACTAGTTGTGGACTGTACTGTGATGTTTGTTTTGTTTCTTTGTAACTGAGGTAGTATATGCTTACTCTCCTTGATTACATTTTGTAGTTTGTCTTGTGTGCGTCTCGCGTATTTCTGAGGGTTGTGTTTCATGTGAGCAGTGTGGCGTCTCATCTGTCTTTGAGTGTTTCCCCACCACTCTAACACAGACACATGAATTATTAACAGCTGAGCAGTTCACATACACACGACATGTTCAGGGCTGTGTTTATAATATTTTTTTATATGTAATACTAGAGTATCTTGGTAATCTGCTGCATTTGGCCAAATGTGCAACAGCACAGCACACTGTGTACCCATAATGCAATGTGCTCTTGACCTCCCTTTTTCAAGTATGTAAAATAAAGCATAAATATTAATAATGCAATGTTAGAGATGGTATTTAATAACACCAGTAACCACAATGTTTACTTTAATTAAAGGCTTTTATAGTAATATAATTAGTGATTCGCCAAAATCAAAATTCAAAACCAATACTAAAAATTCATAAATGCACTTGGCATATAGCTGAAACCGAAAATGACATTTTTCATTACTTTAGATTATTTTACATAATTGTGTTAATAATTGGATTAATATTAATCAAACTCAGGCCGTTGATGTGCCTCAACGGCCTTTCACTGCCTGCGTGTTGTTCCGACAGGAACAAAAGCATCACGAGTGACTGCACTGTAAGTCTGCATTTACCTGAATGACAGACAGTTTCCTGTTCTTCACCAACAAAGTGCTGTCACCCTCGGCTGATAAAGGAAAAAATGACTCTTTCTGTGACTGTGTAACATTTTATTACAAGCCAACAAAACTATTACAGTGTCTGTAATAGACTCTGTGGCATCATCAAAGAGACCGAAGGGAGAAATGGAGCACACAGGGATATTTGCCTAGAAAATGTGTGTGAAGGAGAAAGATTTTGAGCTGTTGCCACTCAAGCTGCACATTATATAATGCCGGTTGCCACACCCCTATGTGCCATCTTGATTGCCATTGGCCAGTACCATTGTTGTATAAACTTGTTTTTCCGTAAGGCTTTTTATTCTTTCAGCTAAAAACCGATGCCATTTCGGCAGCTGAAATTTCAGTACATCCCTAGTTATAATAAGAGTGTTGAGAGGAGGTTACTGCTGAACACTGTTACTGCTGAACACTGCTGAACACATAGTGTCAGTGCTGATTCTGTGGGTGTCTGCAAACTTATTACAAACACTACAGATAAACCAGCCAGACAGCAGAGAGATAATGTCCAGCGCGTGCGTGCGCATGCGTGCACTTGTACATCTATCTTTGTGAGGTTCAGTGTGAGCAGTTAGACAATTGGAGTGGGGACAAGGAGAGTAAAAATGAGACATTTTGGACAATCCTCATTTTCTGATACTGCATTAAATGGCATAAAGTTTATTCTTAAGGTTAGAATTAGGTTAAGGTTAGGCTTAGGTAAAGGTTAGGGTAGGTTTGATGGTTACGGTATGGGGCTAGAGATTGTGTTGTCAATGAATGTCCTCCCAAAATAAACAGCACAGTGTGTATCTGCTGCATGTGTGCTCTATGTAACACTCCAGAGATTAATACAGACAAATCTGTGATTGGACTGATGTAGAGGGTCACACACACACACCTGTGTTTCTGGTGTCTCGTGAGATTGGGCCATGCGGAGGTCAGGTGACCATTCTAATGAGGTCATGGCAACTCATTGGCTAGAGCTGTTTATCAGAGCAGATCTCCGATTCAGTTTCTACTCTTTTTCATCTACTCTTCTACTCAGTCTGACATGTGTAATGCAAAGCATCAGATTCTACTACACACACACAGCAATGGCTGTTCAGATATGTAGGCAGTTATTTTGTATAGTGTGTGTATTTATATGTACACACACTACACAGTTTTTCATTCTGTGTTGCTGTTAATGTGACGTTAGCAGTAATGCTCTCCAGTGATCAGTTGTGATTGATCAATGATCAGTTATGATTGATCACAGTAATAATACAGTGTTAATGTAAAGCACAACACCAGCTTCACCCTCTCATGACCTTCGATATTACAACTGTGTGCTATGAATGATGTTCTGTACAATCCTCCATTTGTATGTCCATTTTAATTACGTGATGTATGTGTGCAGCTCGTCTGTTCCAGCTCCCGCTGCTCAGTTGGTCCAGCAGGTTCTGGCTACAGTGGAGGCCACTAAAGTGAGTCTGATCTCAGATCTGATCTCTGTAGAACATTCTTTGTGTGTATGCGTGTGACTAAAGTTTGCTCATTTTAGGGAGTGAAGGCTTCAGTATCACGGGCAGGAGCCACTCAGAGTTTCATGTTTGGTGAGTGTCCCTGACAACACGCGTATTAACTTTGTGGGGAAAGTGATTTAGTGTTTTGTGTTTCACCACAGGAGTTTCCATATTCGATTTTCCTTCACTGTTCACACCAAAGAAAAAACAAGATTACATTTGAGTTTGGGAACAACTTCATTTACATTTATTCATTTAGCTAATGCTTTTATCCAAAGCGATTTACAAAAAGAGAGAGCATTAAACATTTTGCTCTAAGAACCAACAAGTCAAGTCTACAAAGCGACATTTACAAATGGAAATCATATTCTGATGCTAGAGACAAGATGAACAGAGAAGACTTTTTTTAAATATATGTAAAACGAGGTTGAACATCAGAGCATTATGGATTAGTCAGGTGTCTGTGAAACGGGTGTGTTTGGAGTTGGCAGATTTGGTGGAGGCTGGGAGCTTGTTCTACCAGGAAGGAACAGAATAGGTGAATGTGAATAGCGATCTGGTACCTCGGTGTGAGGAAACAATAAGGCATCACTCATTTACAGAATAAAGTTTGCGGGAGGGAAACCTTTATCTGAAGGAGTCAGTTGAGGTAGGAGGGTGAAGTTCTGGTGACTGTCTTGAAGGCCAGGGTCAGAGTTTTAAAAGTAATGCAGGCAGCTACAGGTAGCCAATGGAGTGAGTTTAGGAGGGGTGTGATGTGAGCTCTCTTTGGTTGGTTGAAGACAAGATGTGCTGCAGCATTCTGGATCATTTGCAGGGGTTTGGTTGTGTTGGTTGGAAGGCTAGTCAGTAGGGCATTGCAGTAGTCCAGTCTTGAAGTGCTTGGATTAGGAGCTGCGTTGCAGGCTTGGACAAGAAAGGTCTGAATTTCCTGATGCTGTGGAGTTCCTAACAGACTGAGTAGATGTAAGTGTTGTTCCTCCAAGTAGAACTGTGAAGTTGTGTTTTAAAGATTGGATGGCCGGCATTACTAGGAGTTCCGCTTTACTGAGATTGAACGGAAGATGCCATTCCTTCATCCAGGCTGAAATGTCTAAAAGGCAAGCAGGGATCCGAGCAAAGATGGTGGGGTCATCTGGCTGGAATAAGTAAAGCTGTGTTGTCTGCATAGCAGTGATGTGAGAAACCATGTGCTTTAATGAACCCAGAGAAGCTGTGTATATTAAGAAGAGGAGCAAGAATTAATCCCTGGGGAAACCCAGTAGTCAGCTGGTGTGACATTGACTCTCATCTCCATGATACTTTAAAGGATTGTCTGAGATAGGAGCTGAACCAGCTGAGTGCAGGTCCAGTGATGCCCAGGTTAGAGAGAGATGACAGCAGAATCTGCTGGTTCACTGTGTCAAAGGTGGCAGAAAGGTCGAGAAGAATAAGGACTGACGACATGGGAGTTGGCTCAGGCCAACTTCGTATATAGTTATGATTTATTTTTCTCTGTAAAATTAGAAGCATTTAGGTCTTAGGTTTAATAGATCATGGGCAGTTGAGGCCTGATGGTTAGAGAGATTTGCAACCAGAAGGGTCAATGCTGGCAGGAAATGACTGATGTGCCCCTGAGCAAGGCACCTTTCCCCCAGTTGCTCTCTGGGTGCTGCAGTGATAGCTGCCCACTTCTCTGTATGTGTGTGTGTGTGTGTGTTCATTACTCACTGGGTAGGTTAACTGCAGAGGTCACATTTGAAATGTGGGTTATCGTACTTGACAAGTGTGTGACTTTCACTTTTTCACTTTCATGAGAAACAACACGATTCAGGCATCAACTTCAACTTCATAGCTACAGTTGTGATGCTGCTGTATGTTTTTAAAGTATTCAGCTATTTGTTAGCCTTTCTCCTGTTAAACTTCTGTGTGTAGCTCTCTCATCAATGTGAAATAGTTTGAGTGTCATCTACAGGTTGAGTAATAATCCTGTAAGGGACAGAGATATAGTGACGTGTCAGTACATTCAGGTGTAATATTTCATCTGCCTGTAGTTTGTCATGTGTCAGATTTATCAGGTGTTCAGAATGTAATGGCAGATCGTGACTGTGTTTATATCAGTGACTGTGGGGATGCAGGTGTCTGTCTGTCTGAGGTTTACCGCAGTAACTGTGGAGGTGTTTGGTGTTTGACAGGTAAACCCGACACAGGTGTGACATCAGATGGCACTGAGAGAAACTCAAAGAACTCCTCAAGCTTCTCCTTTCCTGCAGCGTGAGTTAGAAGCAACAGCTGAGTTCTTCATGATGTTAATGTTCATCACCAGTTTACTCACCTCTGTGTTTATATGTTGCTGTGTTCAGACACTAATTTACCTCACTGTTTTCAAAGCACTTTTCTAAAAAAATTGTTTATCAAAAATTAAAAAAAAATTTAAAACATTACATTTACATAGATTTCTAATGTATTTGACTTTTCTACAATGGCATTGTGTAAAAGCATTTTAGACCAAATACATACATGATTAAGTTCAATACTGGTCTAATTGTCTGTTGTTTGTATGAGAGTGAAGAGCAGTAAGTGAAGTGAGGTTGTTTTTACAGGTCAGGGTTCAGCTTCACCAGCACCTCACAGTCACAGGACACCAGTAACACTCCAGGTTTCATCTTTGCTTTTACCCCATTTTATAATTAGCCCTATTATGGTCAAAATGTCTGTGAATGTTTCTAAACTCCTAATGCTCCTGTATAAGCATGATCAAATTAGTCAAAATATTTAGTGTGTAGATGTGTTAGTGATAACAGTGAATTTATTCAGAGATTCTGTGTGAGTCTGTTGTTGATAATAAAATGTCAGTAATGTCCATTTTTTCTTCATTTTTCAGAAATTGCTAAGAGTTCAGGTCTTCCAGGCAAGTTCTCGTTTGCAAACGGTGCAGGGCTGAAGATGTCGTTTGGACCAGCAGGATCTGAGGAGTCTTTCTCCTTCACTCCCAAACTGTCGTCTCCTGCACAGGCTGTGAGCTCCTCAGCACCTCCTCCTGCTGTGACTGATCCAGGTAAACCCCTTCAGGCTCCAAAAACCCAAGGCAACGCTGGAGAGACACTTGGCTGTTTCTCTGGTCTACGAGTAGGCCAAAGTGATGAAGTAAAGGACATCCCCAAACCTGCCATGAGTTTCACCTTTGGACAATCTGGTAGTGGGTCTGCAGGATTTGTGTTCGGCTCTGGGACAATTAAGCCTGCAGAAGCTGGAGATCCACCTGATTCTTCAGGTTTTGCAGCGGAGGTTCCTAAGACGACAGTGCCACAGGAACTCGGCATGTTTGCCTTTAAACCACAAGAAGGAACACCTCTGTCAGCAAAACCAATGTTCACAGCTCCATCATCATCCTCCCCTTCTCCCGCACCCACCTCTTTCAGCAGTCTTCTGAGGGCACCACTTCCTGAGAACACGGCTGTTCTGGTGAAGTCCTCACAACCCGAGGCTTCCTCCACAGCTGAGCTACTTCCCTCCACTGTGGTTGAAGATACAGAACCCCTAGCAGAACCCAGTCAAGAACCCTCCAGCCAAAGTACCCCATTGGCCTTATCTGCCATGGGCAGGTCTTCTCCCTCCCAACCTTCCAGAATCGAAATCCCTGTCGCACCTGCTGACATGCCTCCGGTCCCTGAGTTCACCTCCCCGCACCTCTCTTAGCAGTTACCCCACCAGCTGAGGTGACAACTGTGGCCAAACCTCCTGCAGAACCTCTCCAGAACCAGAATCCCGCCCCTGAGGGCACCTTCATTCCTACAACTATCCCAGCACCCCAAGATCCCCCAGCAGCTACATCTTCAGCCTCATTGTCAAATAAACCGGGCTCAATCTTTGCCCCACCATCGGGTGGCACAGCCAGTATGACATTAGGAGGCGTCAGTCTCACGCCGGTCGTCAGTACGGCAGCTTCATCAGTGACCAGCACAGCTCCTGCTCCAGTGTTCAGCCAGCCTCTGTCCGCTGCTTCAAACACGCCATTTGGATCTACAACCTTTGGTAGCAGTTCTACCACCCCTGGCTTTGGCAAACCAGCGTTTGGACAGAGTCCCAGTTCTGGTTTTGGTCAGTCCATGGCCTCTGGCTCTGCTAGCAACTTCACCTTTGGCCAGCCGTCATTTAGTTCTGGGTTTGGGCAGCCAGCCGCATCTGCAGCTACTTCAGCCTCCAGCACTGGAGGGCTGTTTGGATCATCTGCCAGTAGTGCGGGTTCCTTCTCCTTTGGAGCCACAGTCACCAGCTCAGCTAACAGCTCAGGCCCCGGGCTCTTTGGCCAGAGCAGCGCTCCAGTGTTCGGACAAACCAGCTCCGGCTTCGGACAACCAACCGGCTCTGTGTTCGGCAGTAACACGACCACAGCGTCCTCCAGTGGATTCAGCTTTGGACAACCATCAGGTGAGTCTTTGGGAATCTGTTCTGATTGTCACAGTTATTTGCATTGTATTTCATTCTGACAGGAGATTTTAAAATAATAAAAAAAAAAATTAAAACATCACAAAGTGCTCGTGTACATGTGGTGTTTAGAGGTGTTATGTGGAGTATTTGCTGGTTTGAGTTCACATAAGCATCAGTATTGTATGATGATGATGATGATGATGATGTAAAACAGACGCAGCTCAGTCTCTGTGTGATGATGATGATGAAGACAATCTTTTGTGCTGCTAATGCAATGCTCTACCAACTGAGCCACAGAAAGACATGTTATTGTAATTGATTTAATAACAGTATGTGCTAAAAAATCAAATCTCTCTCTCACTCATTCTCTCGCTCTCTCTCTCAGTGTTTGGCAGCGGTACACCGGGTTCAGCAGTGTTTGGTCAGCAGTCCAGCACTGCTGGGGTCTTTGGTCAGGTACGGTTCATTTCTCTGGTGTCTCATCAGCGGATCAGATGGAGATGATGCTGTCAGTTAGTCAATCAGAGTTGCTGTGTTTTTTCTCACACCTGGTTTATCTCCATCAGCAACCAATCAGGAGAAAGTGTTTGAATGAATCAATGATCCAGTGAAGGCTGTGCTGAGTTCTCCTTGAAACACTTTCTGCTTCTTCAGTAATTGAGCTGTGGAAGATTATTTAAATCAAAACGTCCATAGAAATACTGCAGCAGAGTTGTGGTGTTGATTATCAACACAGACTTGTTGAGAACTCCCTCATTTCATTTATCTTTTTCTGAGTTTGTTCATCTGAATCAGTTTGGCTCTTGGTTTTTTCAGTCCAGATGTTCAGGAGGTCTGTTTTGTGTTGTATCAGGTTCAGTCCAGTGGAGGTCTGTTCGGTTCAGCTGCAGGAAACACATCATCAGGTTCTGGGTTCTTCAGTGGTCTCGGAGGGAAACCCAGCGAAGACGCGGCCAACAAAAACCCATTTGGAGTAACAACCACAGGAGGCTTTGGCCAGACCATGAGTTCAGGTTGAGCAGAGGAACTTG